>BPLR01006720.1:0-29718 GCA_021605095.1 Caerostris extrusa
TCATTTCAACAATTTTCCCAATTGGACGTTAACGTATGACAATAAAAATTGCTAGACAATCATTTTACATCTTAATTTGTGCATTATAATTGCGTTTAATTGTTTTCGTAAACAAATTTTAAAAGCGCAATTTGAGATATATCAATATTTTGATCAATTGAGCTTTTCGTAAATGTTTAATATTCACTCATTGTAAGATACCATGAATCAATATGCGCATCTTTATTACACCTTTAATTATAGTTTTTAAACGCATACCTTGAATTGTGTTTAAATAATTGCATTACTTGATTCAAAGTATAAATAGTATTTAATTTGTTTCTGTAATTGATTAACCTAATTATCCTTTTGTTGATTCACTGCAATAATTTTAGGATAATAATATTTAATCATTAAAAATAACGGATTACAATCTATTTATCGTAACAATTAAGGTCCATGTATGTAGTTGATGCAAAATTGCTTAGTAAATGCTTAATGTATCTATAATTATTTATTATATCCTTCCACTGTTAGCACCTAGTTATTTACAAATAGATTTATTATGGGCACGTCTGTATAATTGCAAAACCGTGCGAAAACAAAGTTGTTTGTGTAATTATCCTTCTTTTTATTCATCAATTAACTAGAAAGAGAAAAATATAATTAAGGCACTTATCAAAAATATCCATATGTAGGAAATATTTTCACCCTAATAACACACTAAATTTCGCTATCACATTAATAACATGCTTTCTATTTTCTTCTGCTACTAGCTGATTTTGAATAAGTGAAAATAAAAAAAAAAATGCAATTTTGGTTTCCGTTGTTTGTCATTCGTTGAAATTTCTTAATTTGGTTTCTTTTATTTTTAAATTAGTTTTATTTTTAAATCACTTCTTTTGTTTCGCGGGGAAAGTATTTCATAAATATTTTTTTTTAACAAAAACTATTTCTGAAAGTTTGTACGTAAACATAATGGGTTTTTTTTTTTTTTCACAATTTTGTCGTGAAAATAACTTTTGTCGTGAAATTTTTAAATCGTTTCGAGGTTTTTCTAAAAGTATGTCACGCAAGTGAATCGTGTTGCAATTCAACATTTTTTTCTATTCTTATTTTATTTATTTATTTTTTAAAGTTACAGACTCCAGAGTGCAAGTTTTAACAACATGAGAGCCATTTTCTTTGTTTCAGCTAAATTAAAGTAGCATTTTTGGTAAGAATTAAATCCGTAGATTTTTCATGCTATGCAATTTTTTTGTTTTTTTGTTGTTGAAAGTTTTATTTTCACCTCAATGTAGTGTGACGAGCAAATATGTATAGAATTATTTAATATAGTTTTTAGAATAATTGGGAATAGTTAATCAGTTTGAACGTTGCGTTGTGTTTAATATCACTATGAATTTAGATTATTGTAAGCGAAACGTGCAAAATTAAAGACTAAATAAAAATAATCCATTTTCCTAAATAGTTATATTTTTTTTTCATTTGATCCTATTGAATGTAATCCTATTGATTGATATTAGTAGCATTTGCAGTGCCCGACTCGTGGCAACACGCGCTGCTGGTGGGCATTAGGGCCAAGGTTCAATCCGCTGGCGACCTTGTGGTAGACACTGTTTCAAAAATACGAGGATGCCCGATTGCGTTTGTGATATTCAGCATCTTATTAGTCGGACTATCTGGTGGGTGTTATCCGGGTTTTCTCCCATACGATTCGCAAATACGGGGTAGTTCCACCTAAAAGTCCTTCCGTGCGGAGCTGCCCTCCTTTTTCAGCGACACGGAGCGAAATCAGACTTCTATCGACGGGTGCTTTCTCAATAGAAGCCGCCTGCTGAACAGTCGCTTTCCCTCCTACCATGAGACCACACGAGTTCATGGACTCGTGTGGTCATGGAATATGTTTCTATCCACCTAAGGAGCAACAACACAATTATACTTTCATTATCTCCAAAGACACTAGATTCAGAAAATTTATGAAAATTAAATTTCTATTTATAACGAATAAAGGAGAAAAACCTAAAATAAGACAAAAATTCCAAATTTTAGAAATTTTTAATTTTTTTTTTTAAATTTAACATTTAATTTTATATATATTGAATCATCTATTATGAATGATTCAAATGGTTAAAAACCTACGTTAATTTGTTCACATTTCACACACGAGCATTAGATCAAGTTACTCGCAATTTCTTGGGCTATGTTTCTGAACTCTTATTTAATTCAATTCTTTGTAAAACTGATAAAAGCAGATTTGTTAATCTGAATGACGTAATTTACATACGAACAGAGATATCTAAATAGGTTTAAAATATGTTAGCAAAGAATATTTCAGCGAGCAATAAAGCAAAAATTACAAATGGATAATACCTCACCGATACTTACTATACCAACAAACGGACAATAAATGGAAACTTATTCTTATTCCACTTGGTAGACAGCAACATCTTGATCAAGTCCATGAACCCCTCATGGAAGGAGGGAAGTAGGTGGTCTCATGGAAGAAGGGAGGCAGCTCCTGTTGTGAGGGGAGCACCCTCAGATAGAAGTCTGACTTGACTCCGAGTCGCTGAAGAAGGAAGACAGTGCCTTCCATGGGGACATTTAGGGGGAACAACCGCGCATTTGCGTATCGTATGAGAGAAACCCGGGAATCTTCTACCAGGTAGTCCGATTCACGAGGCAAGATGCCGAAAATCTCAAATGTCATCGAGGCTCCTCGGATTTGAAACAGTGTCTACAACAAAGTCGCCAGTGGATTGAACCTCCGCACTAAAGCTCACCAGCGGCGCATGTTGCCACTGAGCCCCTAGTAGGGCTCAACGTTTGCAAAATTTTTAATTGCTTTATAGATCAAAGCCTGCTAAATTATTTAAAGTTCTGGAGAGGATATTAAAATATTGTTTCAATAATTTATAGAAGTTCCAATTTAGAATTTCAATAGATAAAAGTAACAGTACTTTTGTAGAATTTACAAAGGGCACATTTGACAGATATCGATTCCTTCTTCCTAATTTCAATTAGCCATAACTCTTTACTCCAAGATACAATTTCCAGTGTATTTTTGTAGTTTATTCTTTTTTAAATCACTTTTAACAACATAAAATCTGTTATTTGTCCTTTCTTTTACTTATCAAACATAAATGCAATTTTTTTTTTTTTATTTCACTTTATTAAGCTCCGTGGACAAATATATTTTTTTTCCTATAAGAAATCACAAAAATAATCATGAAAATTTTTATAATAAATAATAAAAATATTCAATTTTATGGACTAATGTGAAAATATGAATTTTTTTACTAATAAAACTAAAATTTATTCGATTGTTGTAAATGCAATTTTAAAAATTTATTACTATGAAATATTTAAGAGATATTAAAACAATTTTTGCCATTAACGTTTTTCAAAATTCAGCAAGCTATAAAATTATTTTGACAGAATTTAATGTAATTTTTTCATTGATAAACTGCCTCACGTAAAAATTTATTTCATTTATTATTAAATATCACATTTGTACATAAATATTAATAGATAAAACATTTCTGAGTAGAAAACACATTACAGAGTCGTTATCAACAAAATCAAAACAGTAGGAAAAGACCAATTCTGTAATTAAAATACGTTATCTGATGAAATGTACAGTTAATGCACTCATTAAAAAATATTTCAATGTCGCGTCTGGAAAAACGACATAAAAAGATTTAATCTGTAAACATCTACGTGCGCCATAAATTTAATTAATTATTCCGGAATTAATTTTCCACTCGCGAACTGTTATTTATTTAAGAAATCCTTTGAGGAATCTGATTTTCGAAAGCGAAAAAATTTTACCTAATTGATGGTGTTTTAAAAGAAAGTTTTTAAGAATTTTCTAGAGATGGCTTAATTTTTTATTGCTTTAAATCTTGCAGAATTTGTAAAACAGAAATTATCACACGTTTGTATTTTATATTACTTGAATTTTGCTATCTATATTTTTAATGGTAGGAAAAATATACATTTTAATATACACAGTAAAACGGAAGTATTTGTACCCTTCTATATTTTATTTATCTTGATCACTTGGAGGGCTTTTGTCTCCCTTATTGGTTTTTATTCCTAGTGTTAAATTATAAATAATTTTTTTCAAAAATCTTTACAAATTGTTTCAAAGGATTATTGCAATAAATTCTCATAACCACAGTAAAAATTAGGTTAGGATATGCGCGTGGTCTTGATTCAGTGTTGTTCATGGATACAAAATAAATTATTTCTTAAAATAGAAAAATGATGTTTAAAAAAAAACGTGATGTTTAGTTGCCATATTTATTAAAATTTACAAGACAGCACTGTTTCATCTTTTTCACGTTTTTATATTAAGTTTTTATACAACAAATAAAAACTGTTTAGAACAAATAATCGTTTTTTGTTTGTTATCTTTGGCTTTCTTTGTTTTTATTAGATAAGTAATCACTTCTTAAGAATGATCACTTCTTAAAAATGAGCATGCCAGTTACATTTTTTATTGCAAATCAAATTGGACGATAAAATAACAAAATACAGCAACGAAAACCTAATGATGGCAACCAGATACAAAGTGAAATGTTTCATTACTTATTAACTTTATAAAATTCGCTCTCATTAGTATGTTATTTTTTTTATCAACAATGTACTTTACAGATGCTGTGCTTTCATCTAGACCAGGGGTCTCCTGGGTCCACAGCCGCGGGCCAAATCCGGCCCGCCAATGTCATCAATCCAAGCCCGCGACAGTGAATAGCTTATTGTTGCTGTAATAAGTTGGATAAAAAAACGCAGTACGATAATAATAACTCGGTTTTATTGACTTGCTAGGTAAAGCAATGACAAGCATAATATGCAGAAAATTTAACTTAAGCATAACAACTAACAAATAATTGAAATGAATCCCACTAACATTAGAAACACCCCGCGGTTACCCTCGGTAGTTATGTTGGGGTATAGAGTATCATATATATGTATATCGATGTTTGGAATGTATATATCCTGAATCAAACATATGATTTTTATCCTGAAAAATCCCTCAGGGAAAAGAAATGCTAAATTAACTCAAATGAAACCGCGGGGTATCCACTTGCAAAAAAAAATACTCATGAGATTTATGTAAATTGTGATTTTTACTGACAATAGTTTGTAGTTCGCAAGCGTAGCTGCTCGCTCAGAGCGCGTACTCAGCGACTGGTCTAAAATTATAGATAATGACAGAAAAATTAAAACGGTTTTGGCCCATGGTACTACTCGAGTAAACAGTACGGCCCTAAGGCTGAAAAGTTTGAGACCCTGATCTAGACAAAGGCTTATTGAGGCGAAAATGTTTGAAACGCAATGCCTATTAGTTGCTTGAACCACTCGGAGCTCATGGGCTAGTTTCAGCTTTTGCGAATTGAGAAGTTTTCGATATCTATAGGTGGTAAAAGTCACTTCTTAACTTCAAAATTAGAAAACGTGTTTGAATCACTTAAACCATTCAGAATCGTCTATAGAAGATAATTTATTTTGGCTGTTGAGAGGTTCTGCATTTGTTACGATATTCAAGTATCGTTGTATAAACTAGTATAGACATGAGAATTTATATAGAAAGAAGGCTTTTAAAATTGCATTTTTTAATGAATGGTGTATTAAAAATTCTATGATTAGCCCCATAACTGTGCTATAGTATGGATTGGATTGGTTTGTCACCCACTGTCATTTTGAGCACACTTCGTGCTAATTAGACCGGGACCTACTGCTTAACCTGGATTCCGAACTACTAATAAACATCCATGCCGCCATCATAATTCGAACCTGAAGCCTGTTGTGAAAAAGACCAGAGCACTAGCCCATTGGCCATCATCAGGCGGCATTCGAGTGTATAAGTTGGCTCGCAGAAACTCATTAACTCCCAAAATTACTATCCGAGCGAGGAGAAAATGTGGTCATTGCTGCTAACCCACTGAGGTAAGGCGAAAAGTAATCAGAATGAGAGTTCGTTATATTTTAATGAAGTATCGATCAAGTTCTGCTGCAAACTGGGCGAAATCGCCCATAAAAATACGTGGAAGTTACTCGGTTAAACGTGCACTGTTCTGAAACTGACAAAAAGGCCTTTATAAATCGAATCGCTGCCTTTCATTTTTTGTGGTCAAATCAGCATTAGTTCAATCAATTTTTCTGTACATTCGTACATTGCATGTGTCTTCATAACTAATTTCACCAATTTGCATACTGATATATTTTACTACACTATGACACGAACTCACACTGACTGGTCAACTGAGCTCTTGTTGGTTCATAGATCATTGATTTATCATTCTAGCATTGGTTGTTTTTGGTCTTGCATTGTCGTTTAGATTTAAATTAAAAAATTAAAATTATAAAACTTTTGATGATGATTTAATATTATGTTCACGTGCACTTTTTAATTTTTAATAAATCATAAATGTAGGTATTTTGTGTAAAATGTCAGTGGTGTCTGGGCTAATTTTAAAAAATAAATAAACTGGTCGGTTTGAATCACTTTCAATGCATATTAAATGCAACATTTACATTTACAAAGTATAAAAGGTAACATTATCATAGGATTATTCAAACCTACACATAGTTCACCAATCTAGTCTTAAAGGACATCCTGGTGTCACTCTTCTGTGCTTAATTACCCATTGTAATAAAATCTGCATGAAACATCATCAGTTTAAAAGGATAAATGGCCAACCACACAATTTTTACACAATCAAAATTTGTTTTCAAAGGAGAATCATAAAACGTAGAGCTAAAATCAAACACAGTGCTGGCATAATTTCAGTCCTGGGTTTACTTCTAAGCGGAATAAATATCAAGAGAAATTTTTAGGATGAAGCTGCACCTCTTCATTTCGTTTTTATGTACTAGTATACTAATCAGTTTGTATGAGTTAAAGCTGCTTAGGATTCAGAGATCTTCGAAGTTAAAACTGCTTAGGATTCAAGTAATGGTTCATTTGGGCATCTTACTAAAAGTGGAAGTTGTGTAAAAAAATAATCTTGACTATAAAGGTCATATTAGAGCCATTGCAAGAATCTTCTTTCCTCATTTGGGGCATGGTACGCAATGATATAGGAAGGAACTTTTTTCCAATTATATTTGTTCTCCTCTCTCAAAAGGGTTTAACTCAGAGATAGTCTTAATTCATGCCAAACTATTTTGAACACTATTTGTTATATCCTGAATATACTTAGATGGATCAGTTGAGAAAAAAAGAAATAACTACAGACTTTGTCAGGGATCCCTGTTTCTGTAGATACCTAAACATGATCTAAATTCGAAAGCAGTAAAAGATTCTGATCTGGTATACTATTCGACATGTATAGACCGTCTCTTTAAAATAGCGGTTTTATCGGGTTTAAGTTATTGACGCTGATATAAATGTAGAACCTGAGGAATGCCTGACAAATGTATAATCTCCAAGCCTGTTTTAATTTGTGTCCCTGAGTAAGAACAAAAATCGGTTAATCAAAGGTGTAACTCAAGTTCGCAAAATAGCAATAAAAAAATGAATAGAAATAATTCCAATAAAATTTAAAGGGAAATGAGCAGCTGTCCTGTTCTAATTTGTTGTTTTGTAGATGGAACTCCAAAATTAATTGTAAAAAGACTAAATGAAAACGTCTCACTACCACCGTATTTATCGAATCTTCAAAAGACAGCGCGACACACATTGTTGCATTTGTGCTCGGAATACTTCTATATAGTCGTGTTAAACAAATTCTTCTAAGGATGAGATACCCTCTCCGTTGGCCATCTCTTTCACTCTTTTTTTTTTTTTTTCTGAATCTCTATATGTACACTAAAACTAGTCCTGCTGGATGTCCTCCAAGACACCTGTTGACTCTGGTCTCTTCTCTTTCCTATTCCTTGTTGTCTCTTCCCGAGAGGTCTACCTGATTGATCCAGTGTTTCCAAGAAAATATCTTTGCAGTTTTCTAAGGACTGTTCCCCTTTACCTGTCTCTCCTTTAAACCTTTATAATCCCCGTGGAATGCACATTTCGGTCGATATGGAACCAATCTTTACAACTCCATCGGGGAAAGTACAGGAGTGGAGTTTATGCTAAATAAAAAAAAATGAAAGCCAGTAATTGCTTGACAACACGGACAACACAAAATTTTAGATGAAGCCATACTATGCAGATCCCAGATTATCAATACAAATTATGAGTACATTTAAAAAATAAAAATATCTTAACGATATTTTAACATTATACAAATTCACAAGAATTATGCATTAAAACTTATAGCTCGGAATAGTGACGATAACACCAAATTCTTTTATACGTCAAGCTATAAACATTAACCTTTTTCAATGATAAAATCATCACGTAACCTCATAAATTCAACATTATCAACATAAAAAAAACTAAGAAGGGGGTATTAAACTGTGAAAGTATAATTATAGTATTAGGTCAGTTAGTGATTTTTTTTTCTTTTCTCTTTTTTTTTTTCACTGTCTTGCATCCATAATCCTGCTTAATTTCCCTTTCTTTTTCTCACTTTCTTAAACTCAGTAATCCCAAAAAGTTCTTCCTTTTCCTTTTTTCTCACCTTCTTAAATCAATAATCCCGTTTAAGTTTTCTCATGATTGGATGGATTGTCTTCTTCTTCAAATGATAATGAGTGCAAAATAAATTCTGGTAATTACGAGTATAGAAGACCTTGCACTATCACAACAAACAAACAACTGGGGAAAGTTTATCATTAGAGATGATTAAGCATCAAAAAACAAAAGTGAACAAATGGAAGCTCGAACAAGAACGAAAACGGAATCTCAAAACAAATAGAACAAAAAGAAAAAAAGAAAACTTGAAATAGAAGATTGAGCTAAGAAAAACTAGAAATTCCAACATTTTATTTACACCTTGATTAATCATGAGTCAATAAAATGAATATTGAATATTTGTTGCTGCGAAAAGTTACGATTGATTAAGGTGATCAATAATTTCCAGGGTAGGCTGTTGCTCATAAATAATTATCTTCATATTCGAATTTGGATATTCTTCCCATTAATTCTGTGATCTCTCCTTGAAACATACTCTTCTTCTCTTACTGCAGCCATTGAATGATTTTGCTCTAAACCGTTTATAATTGGATCTTCAGCCATAACAGTCACTAAATCCTTAACAGTACTGGAGTTTGTGATAAGCTTTGAATGACTATAATAGGCTTCGTTGGAATTTGTGATTTCAGAGGAGTAGCAGCTTGATGCTAAATTTCAGTTGTAGTTGAATGGATAGTACTTTGGAAATGGTGATGATTGGTAGAACTATTTTGCTTTTGTAAATTAATACTTAAATTTGACTGTTACGAATTAATTTTCAGAATTTGTTGTTAATTGTTGTTGAGATTAAAAGAAGCATTTTATGCCACGTTAGAAGAAACTTGATTGCTTCTGCTGCATGGCGTTGTAATTTACAAAAATATGATTATAGTGACATTAGAAATCAGCATAAACGTAAATAAAATAATTTTATTCATCATTTCATTTATTTTGAAATTGATGTTGTATTTAAAATAGCGTTTATAAATGGCTTATAGACCTAAGCATTATCTATCTAATTAGTTTTTATGAAATCGGATATTTTCTTTCGTTATTTTATGATGCTGGTCAAATGCATTCATCTCGGTTTTCTTGTAAGCATTATTCCCATTGATAATATAGAATCACGAAACAAACAAGTACATAAAGAATGTTACTTCTTTAGCTAAAGAAAAGTCCGTTTCTTTTCTTAAGTTGTTGAAGTTATCCTTTACGTGACTAAGTCAAAGAATCATAGAACAATTATTTTTTATTGGAAACAACTCTTTTATTCCGTGTTTTTCTTCTGTGAAAACACACGTAGTGAAAGAGGAAGCAGGGAGAAATTTTTGAATAGGAGAATAGATAAAAGAGATGAGTCGATAAAGACTGTCACTATAATTTTTGGTGATGTACTGTCCCCAGTTAAAAAGTCTGTTATGCAAATACGAATTGCTTCGAACTTTTTTTTAATTGAAAGGAATCCAAAATTTAAAAATTTTTAAATTCTGAAGAATTCCAAAGATTTTTCAGGCAATAGTTCCAACCTTACTATCAATCTAAAAGCATTCAAATTTGTCATGATATTACTACATCACTACCATGTTGTAGTTCTCAAAACTGCATGTAATGGGTTGGACGCAATTTTGATAACTATTTCAAAGGACAATTAAATTTGAAACTTGTAAGTAATCTCCTCAAAATAAATACAAATATTACAACTCTTAATTTAGTTATGTTGACGAGAATTAGCAATCAACTCCAGTTGACGAAGCGAAGAATTAATGGTTACTTTTAGCAGTGGTACTCGACTTTGACGATGAATGGCGATAATAATAGATTACTTTTAACACCATTTGAATTTTTCAATTAACTCAGCAATTGTTTAATAGCCTCTGCGCTATGGCGGAGTTTAGAGTATCACGAATTTTATCTGTCATTGAAAGGTTTTATATTAGCAGTTGATTTTAATGCCTTTGAAAAATTCTACTCTTTAACAGGGTAAGGTTGGATAGTGTGCCACCCAGAGTTACGTTAAATTTAATTCCAGTTAACTCTCGCACTCACGATTGCATTAATTTATTTTTTAACTTCACATAAGTTTAACATATTTAAAACTTAAAGCATTCTTATTGAAAATTTCTATCGCTTGATTTCATTTATTGCTTTTTGAATTGTATAACTGTTAATTACATTTGCATGAAGAAATTATAAATATATGTGAATATCTTGTAAATGAGATTGGTGTAATAGCTTAAAGATATGACAAATTGCTGTGATATCATGTAATGCATTTATATGATATTATATGATATAATGCACATATTTTTTAAAAATTCTAATTTATTAATTTTATAATTTTTCATCAACAAAACTTGTCAAAATAAAGAAAGTTAACTAAAACCAACCAATAATGAATCTAATTTATTTCAATATATTATGAAATATTGACAAAAAATTTCTTCAAGGAAGATGTTATTCGTAACGAAGGATTTATTTTATAGATTATTCAAAAGACTCTATTCTGGCCTCTATTTTGACTTCTATTAATGGCGTCTATTCTGCGATTTTTCCCATTACTCATCCTGTTCCAATTAAACCTTTTATATCTGCTACAGAAAATTCTACATTCAGATGTAGTTCTTTCATATTTTTAAACATGATAGAAAACATTTCACCAATTAGCTTAATATTTAAGTTCCTATCCTTTATTCTTTGCATATCTGCAAAAAAAATATTCCATGCATAGTATGAGGATGTTTTATTTATATTTTTCTTTTGAATGTTTAATCAGCTAATGGAAAAAGTAGTCATTTTGTATTTCCTCATATTTAAAAAAAATGCAGAACATTCAACAATTTGTATTCTTTTTTTTATTCTCAATTAGTAAATGTAAATATTCATTTCAGTAATATTTTTTAAAACGGCAAATTTTCAGAAATTAAGTATCTTCTGCCTTTAATTTGTTTCTTAGAATAATCTAATATCTTTATCATGCACTTAAATACTAATTTAAAAAATAATCATATTTTATGCGTGTTTACTTGCAATAAAAAATTGTATTTAGAATAAGTACACATAAAGAGACACTTCATAGCGAACAGAAAAAGAATATCTTCAATGAGTTATGCATAAAATATTACTAATTTAACAATAATTGCTAAGAAAATTATATTATAATATAATAATTTAGTTTTCTTTTCAAACAGTTTTTTTTATAAAATTCTTAGAAAAAAAAAAAAGAATGAAAATTAAACTGTTCACAGCACAATTAACTGCACAGAATACATGAATCTTCTAGACCAGGTTTCTCAACGTTTCAGTATTTATGACTCAATTTTCATTCATAATTTTCATTGCATCCTCCCATATGAAAACAATGTATACAATAATAATATAGTTCCAATATTTTATCGTTAAAGCTACACTACGACATTAATTACAAGCATTATGCATTACCAAAAACAAGTAAATTTATAAATTTATAAGTATTTTGGCAACACTGATCAGTTGCACTGACACAACCAAAATGTATGCTTCTTTAGCGTACTCTATCATACGTTTAAAGTATTATATCACTGTAAGTGTGTATTTTATTTTTTATTATGTCAGAATGTATTTTGTTTTATAAAATAAAGTTTATTAAATTAATTAATTTTTAATAACAATTTTTGGGTTATGATTGCACCACATTTAATGTAATCATGTCCCTTTAAAGGGTGCTCCAAACAATTTGACAAATCGCTGTTCTAGTCAAAAAAATTAGATGAAAACAATGCAATGATGTCATTCGGAATAACTAGAAAAACTAGATAAATATGATATTTATATGAATTTATATCAATAATGGATATATATATATATATATATATATATTAAATTTGCCAAAAAAATTAGGGGCTAAAAATATATCTTTTTTATTAGCCAGCAACTTCTGAAATCAGCCCAAATTGTTAAAAATAACCATGCTTGACAGCCCTGTGAGGAGAGAAATAATTCCTTGCCATTGGTTATTTAGAGGTAACTGCCTAGAATTTGCAAGTAAAACAGAAAAATGCTTGAAAATCTTCAAGACATCTATGCTATAGACAGTCTCAAAAATTATCACCTTATCTACTCATTTTTCCGAATCAGTGATTGTATTAGCGCCATCAGCTGAATAATGCTATTGAATTATAATAATATATTTCATTATAGTCATTAATATTTTAAATAGAATTATTAATATTAATTCGTTAATATATCAATTATAACTTATTTATTATTCCCTAACAATTATCTTATCGATGGTGCTAATACAATCACTGACGAAAATTCTCACGCTTTCAAATCTCATCGACCTTATTAAAAATGATGCGACAGAATGTAGGGAAAATAATTAGTTAATATTTATTTCTCATTTCATTTCTTTTTCTATTTCTTGTTAAGAGTAACTAAAAATTTTAGACATCTCCCTAACTTAGTGTTTTCAATTATAAATTTTTGTTTTGGCATTAAAGAATTCAAACGAAGTATCTGATTTAAGGCAAAAAACAAACTTAATCCACACCTAAAGAGTCGTCCCCACTGAGGCAAGAGGCGGCAATGCGACATGCGACAGAGAAGAAAATTTTTCGGCCCGTTTACAGAGAAACGTAAGAAATCACATTACGCTTAGGTTCCGCTTCGAGTTGAAAGTTGGTCAACTCGAAGCGGTAGATTTCAAACTGGTTTCAGACGAACGCGATGAGGCTAGTGATTGGTCAACGCCTCACGCCTCGGTGGGAACGAGTCTTAGTCTTTAAATGCTTACCACACGGGCTTATTTTGTTATCTTTAACATGAACCAACCGGCTTTGCTATCCACACAATAAGTTTATGATAGGAATTGCCTTCGGCTAACTTGTTTAAAAAAGAAATGCCTTGTAATCACAAACTGCGCTATACTCATGTATTCCCTCGAAATAAGCGATAGAATCCTTCATATAATTGAGCTACTGGTGATAAATATTTAATGAGCTTGATGTGTTTTGTTTAACTCATTGTTTGAATGGTAATAGGGTTTTTCTTCACGCTGAAAGAAACGAAGAAACCTCGGCTGATAAGGCCTTTAAGGAAACATGAGTGAAAAAAGATCAAACCAGCTTTTTTTGGAGAGGGTGACCATTTGAGTAGATTAAATGGAAAACATGTGGCCGTTAAATTGGTTAAACCTGCATCATCTTGCATTCAAACTATCTTGACTTTCGTCATTTTTTAGCTTTCTAAAGAAAACCAGAATTAGGATTTAAAGACATTATTGTTTTTGTATACCACGAACAGGTATCAAAGAGATGCCATCATAACTTAATCCACACCTAAAACTTTAAACATTTATTTTTTATTAAAAGGCATTCTGTTCCTTTTTAACGCTAATAAAATGACTTTGACGATTTGAGCTTACAATAAGTGTGTGATATGAATATACCTTCAGCTACCACTTGTTTGGAAAAGAAAAGAAAAGTCATGTAATCACAAACTGGCCACAACAAACTGATAAATATTTGCCAAAAAAATGAGCGTGATGTGTTTGTTTAACTCATTGTTTGAATTGGAGTTTTGTACCACGAACATGTATCAAAGGGATGCCATTTGCTTCACGCTTATTTCGAAAGTGAAACAAACAAACAACATCGTCCGATTCATGCCTTTATTAAGGGGACATGGCGAAAAAGAAGATATCCAGCCCTCAAACCAGCTATTTTTTGGCAGAAGGTGACCATTTGAGTAGGTTAAATGGAAAACATTGTGGCCACTAAACGGGTTAAACCTTCATCATCTTACATTTAAAACTATCTTGACTTTCTTCATTTTAACTTTTCCATACATTACAGATTTTATATACCACGAACATGCATGAAAACTGATGACAAGTGAATTACCCAAACCACATCGCCTGATCCATAAGGACAATCCTCCCATAATGAGGATTGTCTCATAAAACTTCCACCAGACAGCCTAACTCTTGATATTTTGATACGCACGCTAAATAATCGTCATCGAATGCTAGCAGCATTGATTGTAACACTTGCTTCATCATTACCACTGGGTTACAAAAAGGAACAGATCTGATGCCTTTTTAATCTAAAGTTTTGAAAAATAAATGTTTTAATTAAAATAAAGTCAGATTCTTTTTGTTTTTATCTTCATTTCATTTTTTTTTTAAACATCTGCATCCCCGAATATTCCTTTTTTAAACTTGTATTAAATTGTAATTAATTTTCTGTATATTTTTTTAGAATTATTATTATATGTTTATCGATAAAATTTATGAGAAAGAGTTTTATTAACATTTGCCCCTTTTGATAAAATTCTCGCAAAAAAAAAGTTTAATAAATTTGTCATAATTTTTATTTATCAACATATATAATAATAATAATACTAAAAATACGTAGTAAACTAAATAAAATTTAACAAAAGCAAGTGAAAAAAAAGTAAAATAAAGGTTGTCAATGAAAGACGAATAATGAAATAAAAAAGGATAAAAATATAAAGAATCTGTGTAAAATTTAATCAAAAATACGTCTTAAAAAAAAAAAAAAATGCTACAGTAAAAAAAATTATTTTAATTCTGAACATCAATTAATGTTGTTAAAAACGACACAATTTCTATGTCTTTATCCAACTGGTCATTTTTGCAATGTTTTCTTTAACATATTTAATTAAATAAATTATTTGTCTCACTTGAAAATAAAATATTTATTTCAAATGCTTTCAAAGGATTTTATTAAAATTAATTATTTAAACAACAATTTTTATTAAAATGTTCCTAATTTTTTCAAAATTTAATGTTGATTATTTGAACCAAAGAAAAATAACACTTTCCTTACTAGTCTAATTTCGAATGATGATTAGTCTCATTAAATGAGACTGCTTTTTTGATCTCTCGAATCTTCGTGAGCTTTGTAAAAATTATTCTACAAAACTTTTCTGAGATAAAAGATTAATTCATCTATAGGTTAATATATTATGCTACAAAAACTATATTATCTTTAATTTACTAAAAAAAAAACTTTTATCTTAAAATTCATAGAATAAAAAGGTTCTAAATTCAATTCGATTTTTGGTGATTTATTTTCTTACACGATAAATTTATTGCTTTTAAAAATATCGTTTTCTGTTTTCTAAAACGTAAAAACATAAATAGCATATTTTTAACAATGTGTAAACATTATAAATAACATATTTTTCTCATTTTACGAAAGTCAAAATAATTTTTTTAAATCATTTGACAAGGGAATTAAAAAAAAAAACTTTTTTTCCATACTAAAATAGAATTGAAAGAAAAAAGAGATTTTTAATGCCTTGTAAAAGCAATTAGAACATCAACAAAAGAATGTTTTTAAAAGCTGTAGTGTTGAAAAGACCTTTGTGATTTTTAAGTTTTTTTCGATAGACATTGCCTCACAACAGTTTTCGGATAGACTTGGTATTTTTTTTAAATTATTAGATGAAAGAGATGTTAAACCAAATAATAAAAAATTTGCTGCTTTGTAGTAATTAATTAAACATGTTTTTCATTTTATTTACATTATCTTTGTTTTTCGAATAAATTCATTTTAAAAGCAATAAAACACAATAAAAGAATGGTTGTTACAACACAAAGATTTTGTTAAGGAAAATAAAATTCAACAACAAAATTTAAGCTGCTCATTATGTAATTTTTAACACTTCGTTAAACATCAACGAGTTCAAGGACATTTTTTAATTGTTTTCGTATATTCAAATTTTCTTTTGTAAATCTGTGGCCATTTTGTTCCATTTTTCTTATATTGATTTTAATGCTACTTTGAAGAAATGTTATTCTTTCTCAAATTGTAGCCATTGTAACGTCCGTCTTATACCAGACCTATAACGACTCCAAAAAGGGAGCCATTTTCAGGATCATAGGAACACTTAAAATTTTATTTACAAGCACTGGGTTATTACACAAAGAAATGAAAATTTAAAAATATAAATTTGATCACACTATTAAATCCCATGTACAGTTCACTCAAAGGTCAGAGATTTTCAGAGTTCTTGAGTCTACGTCGAATGTCAAAACATGTGGTCTGCGGCAGATCTTTTAATTATCACACGGCGGTACTCGAAACCACAAGTGGCTCACTTTGGAAACGTAGGAAACTCCGGCCTGTTCTGTCACCTCAGAGAAAAAGGAAAAACAACACTCTTTGTCGACTCGTCGCAGAACTCTATTTCTCCTTCTCAAAAACATCCCTTTAAGAAAATACGTTAAGAGCGGGAGCTTCCCTCACTTCTCATTGGAGGATGCATTTTCTCAGTTCATGATTTATCACCCATCACGATGCAACAACTCATAGTGTAGTCTATATCCCAACTGTAATTGTTTCGACCTGTGAAGGTCGCACAAAATCACTAATTTCATGAGTCTCATTATCCACGACATTGATTATCTGCCATCAGATTTGAGTGACAGGTTGTTCTCATTAGTATAAAAACACTAAGTACATGTAAGATAACTACCCACAATACTGTTTGTCTTCTATCAAATTTGAGTGATGGGTTGTTATTATGTACTTGTCAAAGAATATACATTCCTCCCCCCTGAAAAAAATCTTCATAACTCCCTTCCAAGTGGGAAAAATGCTACACCCTATATGTTCTATTTAATTCAAATAGGGTGACTAAAGAAGCGTTTTAATATTTTATTTACTACAATGGAATATCTAAAGCAGAATGCTTATGAATATTATCCTAATTGAACTTGTGGACATTAACGAACGAGAAGTTGAGAACCAGAGTTTCGAGTTTCGTCCGGCGAAATGTAGCTGCACATAGTTCCCCATAACTTTCCCACCGCCATGTTAATGAATAGAATAGGTTCTCATTTTTAAAACCCCTTTCGATATTTTCCAAACCAATGTGCTACCTGTTTCTCTAAATATATTAAATTTACTTTCATAAACAACTATATTACAGTAAAAAAAAAACTTTTTTTCATGATTTTTTTCAAATAAAATTGAAGTTTTCAATTTTTTACATTAATTAAAAATTTCTATCGACCCACACCGCCATGTTATCCAGCTGAATTGTCCTTTTAACTAACTACAAGTATTCCATAATATTCTTAACAATTACATTATGATTTTTGAAACCAATTATCTTGGATTTGCATTTATTTTTCACTGGATGAGTCTGTAAGGAAGATTTAGTGGCCTTCTGAATCTTGATTTACTTCTTAATATTTCCCTAATCACAACTGCATAGCTAATTTTAAAATTTCTAATGAAGTATTCTTTCCAAATCTTTAATAGTGGAATTATTCTAATTATGTAAATAAATATTAAAATAACAATAGTTAAATTACTATCGAAAATTAGTGGGAAGCAGATAAATTTGATGTAATACTAAATATGTGAAACTTTTTGTTGCTGTTTATTTAGGTTTAAAAATATTCTTTTCTATTGTTTTCAAAATTTAAAAATACATCTAATAAACCTTACTGCATTTTTTGGAACTTAAATTATTTTCGCGCAATCATAAGAAATTTTAATTATTTCTTGGAATAGTTACCAGAATCACACATATGGTAAAACTTCTGTGAAATATTTTAATTTGTTTTTCTTTGCATAGTCTGCAAAACATAAAAAAAAATAATAATAACTTTCAACATATTGCAATTTTCTCTCATACGAATGTAAAAGTAAATTTCGTTGAATTATTGCAACAGACGAATTGAAAAAACTATATTTATTTCCCAAAAGAAATGGAAAGTACTGTTTGCTAAAATAGAATAAAATTAAAAAAATAAATCTTTATAAACAAAACAAAATAAATAAAATAGCGATGATAAAACTTACTCGTTCCAAACGCGATAAATAAAATTGCTAATCTTTTGCGATAAATCAGAAATATGTACTTTTCTAGTAGAAATAAAATATTTTCTAAATTTTAGCTACATTTTAAATCTTTGTTACCTTCATTTTTTTATCTTTAAAATATATTGTAATAAGCTTTCCAATACGTGCTGTTTTCTTCTTCAGCACAAACAAATGTTCTCCCAGAAGTTATTTATGTTCTTATTATTCTCTTCTAATAATAAGAGTCTAATAATTTTAATATCTTCAATAAATATTTAGTTTGAATCATATATTTTGAATTATTACCTTTAACATTAAACATAACTAAAGTAACATACATAGCACGATAAAAATAAGAACAAAAAGATTTTTAGTGTTGATTTTATATATTTACATTAATTTATATTCAGTAAATTAGAAATATTTTATATTACTGATGTATTAAAAAAGATTCTACATCAAATACAGAGTTAAAATAATAATAACAACCATAACATCTATCAACAGAATAATAATTTTTTTTTAAATATGTTTTAAGGAATAAATATTATCTGTCTTGCATTAATATTTCTTACTAAGATTATTTTTGCAATAAATATATTCTGCAAAAAATAATTCATTAAGTCGAAGGTCATACAAAACATTTAATTGTGTGACATTGTTATAATGCATAGATTAGGAATACGTAGACTTTATGAAAACCAAGGATCCTACAAAAAAATTGAAACTAATTTAAGACATATTTTATTTATGAATAAAATATATTTATTCAGGAAAATTGTGTAAGAGAAAGCGCATAATATAATAGAATAAAAACGTTGATGCCTGACGTTATATAATTTAGAATAATCAGAAAAATGTGTTTTTAGTAGAAGCAAAATGTTTTCTAAATTTTAGTTACGTTATAAATATTTATTACGGTCATTATTTTTAAAGTCTATTTTAAAAAGCCTTTTAATATGTGTTGTTTTGATCTTCAGCATAAACAAATATTTTTAGAAGTTATTTGTCGTTATGAGAAAATATTTATTCACTTATAAATATTAATGCAAATAGCCTTGTTATTTTAATGCTTTATTGTGTAACGACAGCAGGCATTTTGTTGAGCACAGTTTTAAAATGGATTAATCTATTATAATTTCTGACGAATTGTGTAAACATATTTTTACAGAATGTTAGTGTTTTGATAAACGATAAAAATGATGCACTTGTATATGGAAAAAAAAAATGTAATAGATTCGTCAACACGTTGCTTCAGATCTGGCAATAAACATTTACCGATGGCTATCTTCTTGATGAGCAACAGAAATGGGATCCTTGGTGATTAATAAGTAAAGAAAATAAATAACAATACGGCTAGACATTGCATACTAGTCGGTGATAAACATTTGCGAGTTGACCAGCGTCTTGATTGGCAATGGAGATGTAACTCTTACATCTTAAAAAAAAATAGAACGATAGATCGAGGCGTTGCATCCAGCGTGGCTTTAAATATTTATGGATGGCTAGCATCTTGAAAAGCAATAAAAATTAGACTCTTGTGTGTGGGTAAGAAAAACAATGAAACTTGCAGGGCATGATGACCGAGTGACTGACGGTCTAGCGCTCTGTGCCCCAAGCTTAGGGTTCGATTCCTGGCGGTGCCATGGATGTTTGTAGTGGTTCGAATCCGCTTTAAACTGTAGGTCCCAGTCTAATATGGCAGCACAGCCGTGGACCTAGGGCTGACAACCCTACTCCGTAAAATGAAATCAACATCTCATGTGTCGGAATCTGCCAGTAGGAGGACGACCTTGGCCCTCAATGGCATGTTACACTAATGAAGATGAAGAAGAAGTAGAATAATGAAAATTGTTTGATGCAACGTCTTGATCTACCAATTATTTTTCTTTTTTTTTTCACCCATATAACAGATGGGCTGAAAAGTTCATAGGCTTACACATAGATGGCTCTACTAGTATTAAATCCATATGATTTTTAGTTAGCCCTAACCTTCAAAGGACACGTGTAAAAATTTGACAGCTGTTGCACTATTAGTATGCGAGTTATAGCATTTTTAGCGAAGCAACTTTTGTTAGTTTGAAAAAATGGATAAAAAGGAATTTCGTGTGTTAATTAAGCATTGCTTTTGATGAAAAAATACTATTGAAGCCAAGGCTTGGCTTGATAAACATTGTTCGGACTTTGCACCAGGAAAATCAACCGTAGAGAAGTGGTTTGCTAAATTTAAACGAGACGAAATGAGCACCGTGGACTGTACGTGATGCTATAACTCACAACAAACTTCGGTTTTTTGAAAACAGTGGATTGTCTTTCCGAATCTTCTTTTTTTTTTCTTTCTTGAAAAGCAGTGCAATTTTGTTGTGAATCCTCTTTTTTCTTTTTTTTAATCCTCTTTTTCTATTTGGAAGCAGTGCAATTTCTTACTGAATCCTCATTTTACTTTTTGAAAGCAGTGCAATTTTCTTCTGAATTTTCTTTTTCCTTTTCGGAAAGCAGTGCAATTTCTTTTGAATTCTCTATTCGGTTTTTTGGAAAACAGTGCATTGTCTTTCCGAATCTTCTTTTTTTCTTTCTTGGAAAGCAGTGCAATTTTTTCTGAATTTTCTTTTTTACTTTTTGAAAGCAGTGAAATTTTCTTCTGAAATTTTTTTTTCCTTTTTGGAAAGCAGTGCAATTTCTTTTGAATTTTTTTTTCGGTTTTTTGAAAGCAGTGCATTTCTTTTCTGAATCTTTTTTTCTTTTTGAAAACAGTGCAATTTCTTTTGAATCCTCTTTTTTTTTTTGAAAACAGTGCATTGTCTTTCCGAATCTTCTTTTTTTCTTTTGGAAGCAGTGCAATTTCTTACTGAATCTTTTTTCTTTTTTCTTTTGGAAAGCAGTGCAATTTCTTCTGAATCTTTTTTACTTTTTGGAAAGCAGTGCAATTTCTTTTTGAATTTTTTTTCCTTTTTTGAAAACAGTGCAATTTCTTTTGAATCTTCTTTTTTTCTTTTTGAAAGCAGTGCAATTTCTGTTCTGAATCTTCTTTTTTTTTTTGCAATTTTTCTTTTTTTTCTTTTTTTTTTTGAAGCAGTGCAATTTTTTGAATCCTCTTTTTTCTTTTTGGAAAGCAGTGCAATTTTTTTGAATTTTCTTTTTTTCTTTTTTGGAAAGCAGTGCAATTTCTTCTGAATTTTCTTTTTTTCCTTTTTTGAAAGCAGTGAATCCTTTTTTTTCTGAATCTTTTTTTTTTTTTCTTTTTTTTTGGAAGCAGTTTTTTTTTCTTTTTGAATCCTCTTTTTACTTTTTGGAAAACAGTGCAATTTTCTTCTGAAATTCTTTTTTCTTTTTGGAAAGCAGTGCAATTTCTTTTGAATTCTCTTTTTTTTTGGAAAACAGTGCAATTTTTTTCGATCTTCTTTTTTCTTTTTGGAAAGCAGTGCAATTTTCTTCTGAACCCTCTTTTTTTTTTCTTTTTTTGAAAGCAGTGCAATTTCTTTTCTGAATTTTCTTTTTCTTTTTGGAAAGCAGTGCAATTTTTTCTGAATTTCTTTTTTTTTTGGAAAGCAGTGCAATTTCTTTTGAATTTCTTTCTTTTTTTTTTTGGAAAGCAGTGCAATTTCTTTTGAATCTTTTTTTTTTTTTTGGAAAAGCAGTGCAATTTCGTTCTGAATCCTTTTTTTTTTTTTTTAATCCTCTTTTTTCTATTTGGAAGCAGTGCAATTTCTTACTGAATCCTCTTTTTTACTTTTGAAAGCAGTGCAATTTTCTTCTGAATTTTCTTTTTCCTTTTTTGGAAAGCAGTGCAATTTCTTTTGAATTCTCTATTCGGTTTTTTGGAAAACAGTGCATTGTCTTTCGAATCTTCTTTTTTCTTTTTTGAAAAGCAGTGCAATTTTGTTCTGAATCCTTTTTTTTTTTTTTTTAATCCTTTTTTTCTATTTTGAAGCAGTGCAATTTCTTACTGAATCCTCATTTTTTACTTTTTGGAAAGCAGTGCAATTTTCTTCTGAATTTTCTTTTTTTTTTTTCTTTTCTTTTTCCTTTTTTGAAAGCAGTGCAATTTTTTTTGAATTCTCTTTTCGGTTTTTGGAAAACAGTGCATTGTCTTTTTCGAATCTTCTTTTTTCTTTTTTGGAAAGCAGTGCAATTTTCTTCTGAATATTTTTTTCTTTTTTTTTTTTTTTTGGATAGCAGTGCAATTTCTTCTTTTTTTACTTTTTTTTTTATTTTTTTTTTAATCCTTTTTTTTCTTTTGGAAAGCAGTGCAATTTCGTTCTGAATCCTCTTTTTTTTCTTTTTTTTTTTGAAACAGTGCAATTTTTTCTGAATTTTTTTTTTCTTTTTTGAAAGCAGTGCAATTTCGTTCTGAATCCTCTTTTTCCTTTTTTTTAAGCAGTGCTTTTTTTTTTGAATCCCTCTTTTTTTCCTCTTTTTTTACTTTTGAAAACAATTTCTTACTGAATACTCTTTTACTCTTTTTGAAAGCAGTGCAATTTCTTTTGAATTTTCTTTTTTCTTTTTGGAAAACAGTGCAATTTCTTTCTGAATCCTTTTTTTTTTTTTTTTTTAATCTTTTTTTTTTCTATTTGAAGCAGTGCAATTTCTTACTGAATCTTTCTTTTTCCTTTTTGAAAGCAGTGAAATTTTCTTCTGAATTTTTTTTTTTCCTTTTTTGGAAAGCAGTGCAATTTTGATTCTGAATCCTTTTGAATTTTTTTTTTTTTTCCCAGTGCTTTTTTTTTTGAATCCTCTTTTTTTTTTGAAAGCAGTGCAATTTTCTTCTGAATCTTTTTTTTTTTTCTTTTTAACTTTTTGGAAAGCAGTGCAATTTTTCTTCTGAATATTTTTTTACTTTTTGGAAAGCAGTGAAATTTTTTCTGAAATTCTTTTCTAATCCTTTTTTGAAAGCAGTGTCTTTTTTCTTCTTTTTTTTTTTTGGAAAGCAGTGCAATTTTCTTCTGAATTTTCTTTTTTCCTTTTTTGGAAAAGCAGTGCAATTTTCTTTCTGAATTTTCTTTTTCTTTTTGGAAGCAGTGCAATGTAATTTCGTTCTGAATCCTCTTTTTTCTTTTTTTTAATCCTTTTTTTTTCTATTTGGAAAAGCAGTGCAATTTCTTACTGAACTTCTTTTTACTTTTTGGAAAGCAGTGCAATTTTCTTCTGAATTTTCTTTTCCTTTTTGGAAAGCAGTGAAATTTTTTTTTGAATTCTCTATTCGGTTTTTGGAAAACATTGTCTTTTCGAATCTTCTTTTTTTTCTTTTTTGGAAAGCAGTGCAATTTCGTTCTGAATCCTTTTTTTTCTTTTTTTAATCCTCTTTTTCTTCTGAATTTTTTTTTTTTTTAATCCCCTTTTTTTTTTGGGAAGCAGTGCAATTTCTTTTGAATTATCTATTCGGTTTTTGGAAAACAGTGCACTGTTTTTTTTAATCTTCTTTTTTCTTTCTTGGAAAGCAGTGCAATTTCGTTCTGAATGCTTTTTTTTTTTTTTAATCCTCTTTTTCATTTAGAAGCAGTGCAATTTCTTACTGAATCCTCTTTTTCCTTTTTTTTGAAAGCAGTGCAATTTCTTTTGAATTCTCTATTCGGTTTTTGGAAAACTCTGTATTCTCTTTCGAATCATCTTTTTTTCTTTTTGGAAAGCAGTACAAATTCTTTCTGAATCCTCTTTTTTCTTTTTTTTTTTTTTTTTTTAATCCTCTTTTTCTATTTGGAAGCAGTGCAATTTCTTCTGAATCCTCATTTCTTTTTTTTAATCCTCTTTTTTTTTTTTTTTTTTTTAATCCTTTTTTTCTATTTTTTGAAAGCAGTGCAATTTTCTTCTGAATTTTCTTTTTCCTTTTTTGAAAGCAGTGCAATTTCTTTTGAATTCTCTATTCGGTTTTGGAATACAGTGAATTTTCTTTTCGAATCTTCTTTTTTTCTTTCTTAAAAAGCTGTGTAATTTCGTTCTGAATCCTCATTTTTTCTTTTTTTTTTAATCCTCTTTTTCTTTTGGACGCAGTGTTCTTACTGAATCCTCTTTTTACTTTTTGGAAAGCAGTGAAATTTTCTTCTGAATTTTCATTTTCCTTTTTGGAAAGCAGTGCAATTTTGTTCTGAATCCTCTTTTTTCCTTTTTTTTTTTAATACTCTTTTTCTATACATTCTGGAAGAGAGGATTTCCAAATATAGGATTGTTGGAATTTTTGCGTTTGTATAGTTTCTTAGTGAAATAGAATAGGTACTCTCAATAATATTTGATCATCATCTTTTCCCCATTGAAAAGTTTACATTCGATTGTCCTGAATTGTGTGACATTTTCATTGACTGAGTAAGAAAAAAAGGACACTTAATGAAGAATTTGCATCAATACTACTGAAATATTTTTAACATGGAGCATTTTTCTCACGGGAGGAGTTGTGACATTTCATTCCAAAGATAGAGGGATGTATATTCTTTGAAAAGCACATATTAACAACTTATCATTCAAATTTGACAACAGATAAGCAGTGTGGTGTTCAGTTATATTACAAGCAACTAGTGTTTTGCACTAATGAGAACAACCTGTCTCTTAAATCCGATAGCAGATATTCGGTGTCATGTTAATGAGACTCATTGAATTAGTGATTGTCTGTGCGACCTTCACTGGTCTAAACAATTACAGATGGAATGTGGACTACACCTCGAGTTGTTGCATCGCGATTAATGATAGACCATGAGCTGAAAAAGTGTCTACTCCAATGAGAAGTCCACCCCCTACTTCTTTACATGGATTTGCTTAAAGGAAGGTTATTAGAAAAGAAGAGTTTTGCGACGAGTCAACCAGAAGTGTTTTTTTCTCTGGAGTGACTGAATAAGGCGGAGTTTTCCCTGCTTCCAGTGGTTTTGTGTATCACGCCGTGTGATAATTAATCTACCGCAGACCACGTGTTTTAAGATTCGACGTAGACTCGAGAACTGAATATCTTCATCCTTGGAGTGAACTGTATTTGTGATTTAATCGTGCACTTGTGATCAAATGTATATTTCTAAATTTTCGTTTCTTTTATAATAACGCAGAGTCCTATTAATTATTACTTATAGTTTTTAATTAAGTTAGTTAATTATAGTTTGCATTATATATATATATATATAATGCTTGTAAATAAAAATGAAAGTGTCCCTCTTCCTGAAGCCGCTATAGGTCTAGTAGAGGTCGAGACATTACAAACAGAATCATTTGCACTTTTATTTAAGCACAAAATTTGATTTTTCAGTCAGTTTTAGCCCCAAACTCACATTTGTTTTTAAGAGTGATTTATTGAATTCCGTTATAAAAACAGGTCAATTTTTATTTTTTTTTTTAAACTGAAATGTAAGCGATTCTAAACAATGGTATTTATGAAATATAATTTAACTATTACTTAATATAATGCATTCAAGTTAAGTGAAAAAAAAAAAAATTATAAAATCCGTTTTTACAATTACAAATTTTAACTTCTGTAGACAAAATTTACATTTTTGTTTAAAATTTCCCTTAATCCATTGCTCTGAAACTCTTCAGCACTTTAAAATACAATCTTTAAAGTATTTGTATACACATAAAAATATCGAAAGCTTATGTCTAAATAGACTGAACTTTCATTTTTTTTTTGTCACCATCTAAGGATCGTAAAGTGCCAAGAGGTTAACGTGCCGTGAGGTACTTATGCTCTCAAAACTTCTCAATCCCTTAACTTCCCAATTCCCAAATGTTTATGATACAATTCTACTCGAGATGCGGTTATTTTAAAATCACGAAACCCTTCGTCAAGGCGATTGATTTTGCATTTTGAGTGGTTTGCGGGATTCCGCCAACTCTCCACTTACATCTCGTCCAAACCACATGAGAAGTTCTCCATTTATCAGAAGACGATTGCTTTATCTTTTTTACAGTAAATTCAGTCTGTGGAATCTTTGATTATTGAAGCATATAATTAGCTATTTGATGTATCTCTTCCTTGGTTCGTTTCAGTAATCATACTATATTTCGTTATAGTAACTTTGTTGGTAAAAATCATAGATAATGTTTACAAAATCAGAATTACGAAAGCATTCAAGGCGTTAGATATTCAGCATTTTATATAATATCATCGTAGTCAAATATTTTATATTTATAAGCAACTAAGGTAATCATATATGTAAATAATTAAGGGATATCCATTTAAAATTATATTGATTAAATATTTTTAAAAGGTCACAAAATTTTGTATAAGCAGAAATCTAAAAATGGAGCAAAACAAATAAAATTAAACATTTTGAAAATTACAAACATGAATACAATTAATTTTTAAGCTACATAATTTCCACCATCCTAAAACTTCTCTAAATGTTTTTTTTATAAATTAATTTCATGTAGTTGAAAAATATTTTTACTAAACCTTTTTTACTTATTCATTATAATATAATGAATATTTATATATACTTACTTATTCATTATAATATAATTTTTATATAATGTTTCATTACATATATATATATATTACTTTGTTGTTTTCGATTCCTTACGATGTGATAAATAAAATATCAATCTTAGATAATTTTTTTAAATATTTTTCAGCTTATAATAAATTCCTAATCTAAAAGGGTTTTATCACGCCTAAGAATATAATTCCGAGCTAAAGATAATTAAATAACATCAACTATTATTTTTAAGCAATCGATTTGTGTCAAAAACAATATTTCGCTTAAAAAAAAGGCAGTGATTTTATAAAAAAGTAATTATTCTGAAATTATTTGAACGAATATAACAAGCATAAAACATTGTATATGTTACAAAAATTGTTAACAAAATGGTATTTGTTATTATTTTGAAAAGCTGTCATAGCAGATTTTAAATAATAAATTATTTGTTCTATTTAAAATAACTACCTAGTGACATTAAAACTATTGATAAAAAAAATATATTTTGTAAAAAGTCTAAGATAAAAATTGGCGTAATTTAATATTAAATACAAAATTATATGAAATATGTTACCATATAATCTGTAAAAATAAAAGAAATCCATCGTTTTAAAAGTTTTCAAAAGTTACCAAATATTTTTTAATTAAAATTTTGATATCCTTAATAGTTGTTGGATAGAAACCATAAAGATGTTATATTAAATAGTAATTATATTATTTTCTGGATGGTGTATTTTATTATCACTTACGTTCTAAAGAATTTTTCTAAATATTTTAATTTGCATACTTTTTATTATTAAAAACTTCATTTAAAAATATTTAATTCATTTTCCAATGTACTATCATTAGTGGAACCACGATACCAGTGATACCATAGTAATTTTAATAATCTTTCAACTAAAAGAAAAAAATTTTGATCAAAAGTGGTATTATGAGTTAAAAAATTAAAAGAATTTTATTGCATTTGACTTTATATATTTGTAACATTAATATTTTGGTTGTTTAATATAACAACTTTAAATTTTTAGATTCACTTTTCCATGAAATGCAAAAGTTCGTTCATTACAATATCTTGAGTTGTAATAGCTTAACGATCAAAACTTCTTATTAAGCATATATTTGCATTGTTTGTTTTTTTGTAAGCAATTTAATTAAAGGCTTACAATAATTAAAGGCTCGCTTAATTTTTTTTAATATAAGTATTTTGCCTTTGAATTTGTATTGCCAACAGTATGAAGTCATCAAGTAAGATGACAGTAAATTGAAAGGCAGATGGCAGCAAATAAAATTATTACAATGTCACCAGAGTTTAAATTTAGAAGATTGGAATCTCAATGATGTTTTTTTATATAAGATGGGCAAGATATTCGATATAGAAGAGAGTCCGTAATCCTTCAAGAAACTTTTCTCTGTATCTGATAATTGTTAGCATCGAGAATCAATATCGGGAGCATTGGAACTAGAGTTTTCAATTACAAACATGGCTGGTGTTAGTGGTACCAAAACATCTGAGTCTTCTGACAAGTAAGTCAGAGGTCATGAATTTATGATCGCTTTGCAATCATATATAATGATATGTAATTCCTCAAAATTAAAAGCGGATGGCCAACTGGCTAGCGTTTCTGGCGCTTTACTTTGGTACCACAGGTACCACAGTTCGAATTTTGGCAGTAGCATGGATGTTTGATAGGGGTTCGGAATCCATTTTTAAAATGTGTAGGTCCGCAGAAATGACTGTAGAGCGACAAATCAAACCAATCCCTTGCACGGTTCATTTACCACATAAGCATCCTGTATGGGAGATTATGACTAACAACTCGTTCTATCTCTCATTCAATACCGAATGAGGCTGATTTTTCGGCTCATATAGAAGATCTAGAATTTCTCAAATACATATTTAAAGTCGATTTCTTCTATGCAATGGTTTTATCAGCTCGGAGCATCAAATACTTATTTTTGGCAAATAATAGTTTTCTCCTTTTAAAAAGTTAATCGTTTTTTTATATCTGCAAAGAAACAATTAAACGCTATAGTTGAATGAAAACTAATATACTTTCTTCACCTCTAATGGTTTTTGCATTATGTTCTAGTTTTCAAAAATATGATAATATTAACAATAGAAATCAATTTAAACGTAAATAGACTAATTTATTTATTATTTCGTTTATTTTGAAATCGGTGTTCGATTCCAGAAATAGCGTTTATAAATGGCTTATAGACCTAAGCGTTATCCATCTAATAGTTTTATAAAATCGGATGTTTTCTTTGTTGTTTATGATGATGGCCAAAAGGCATTCAGTAACTCTCTCGTTTTTTTGTCAACATTATTCCCATTGATAATATACAAAGTCACGAAAACAAACAAGTACATAAAGAATATTACTTCTTTAGCGAAAAAGCACCGTTTCTTTCTTAAGTTTAGCGAAGTTGTCCTTTACGTGACTTTAGTCAAAGAATCATCGAACAATTATTTTTTATTGGAAACAAAACAACATCACTACATTCCGTGCTTTTCCTTTCCCTGTAATGAAATGTCAGAAGCAGCCAGGGAGAAATTTTTGAGCTAGGAGAACCAAAGGGATCTTGTCTATATAAGGACCGTCACTGTGATTTTCTTGATGTGCTGTCATCAATTAAGAAATTCTGTTATGCAAGTACGAATTACACTTCCGAACTTTTTTATTGAAAAGGAATCCAAGAATTTAAAATTTTATGGGCAGTATTTCCTAACTATCAATTTTTTTAAGCATTGTCAAAGTTGTCATGACATTATTACATCAGTACCATTTTGGGTTGTCAAAACTGCATAATTACATGTAATGGCGGCGCGCAATTTTGACGATATTTGGGACAATACAACATGGATTGTCTATATCAATGCCCAACACTCATAAATTTTTAATATATATATATATATATATATATATATATATATATATAACAATTGGTAATTTAATTATGTTGA
>BPLR01006721.1:0-54088 GCA_021605095.1 Caerostris extrusa
GCATTACAGTGAACATTGTGGAAAGAACATACTTAATCATTTAGCATTTTAAGGGATGGATGACCTACACATTTAACACTAGATAGGGAAGGTAATTCTCAAAATTGCAGCATTGTTTGCTAGTAACCAAGATAGAACTCCACCGTACACGATCATCGTCAAGTAATGTCTAACTACCACAGTCAACTCTGGGCACCAACCCAAACGCTCCTCGAACACACATAAGCGGCATATATGGCCTCACAGAAATCACCAAATAACACATCCTGCTTAATTTCTAGTTATGGGGCTGCCTCAAATAATGGATCTAAGGAAGCCAAAATTCTCAGTCCTTGCCAGCACTGAAAGATGCCACACGGCAAAAGTAGCAGCCATTCCCTTGGATATCCTGCTTCCATGCTGTATCAAGAATAATATTGTAACACCACTCAGTATTGCCAATGTACAATTACAAAAGTTATTAAATGTCCTTTATTATTATTACTATTATCTATATAAACAGTACAAAATCAAATGTATACTTCTACACACATTTAACTTACAATACAAATAAATACAATTTTATATTGACAAGAGAAAATTTTCAACCACTTTTGTTCTAGAACCATAAATTTGGAATAGCATTGCAAATTAAGAATAATCGCTTTATCATAATTTTAAAATAAATTATTCTGATTATACATATATTGAAAATGCTAATTTCTTCATTATAGTTATAATTTTCTCTTCAATTTAGATTTTCCAATTATGGTTGTTCAGAATTTTCCCAACAGCTTTTACCTGAATTTGTGAAACCAATTACTTTCTCTAAAATTAGTAAATATATAAGCTAAAAATACTATATACAAAAGAAATGCAAATAGCAAAAAGAGTAGTAAATAATTTTGGCTAAGAAGAATATGTACCAGTTATATGATTTTTTTTTTTTTTTTTTTTAATATTAGAGCATAAATAATCCAATTTTAAAAATGCGTCATTTATAATCTGAAAGCAAAAATTAAGTTCAATACTGTGAAAATATAGTTACTTTTCTTAATTAATGTTTCCAAAATATATGCCCAGTAGTTGAATATCAGATATAGCGAAAGTGAGACCAGTAGTTTATTTATTTCCTTAATTATGAAGATTTATTCAATTATGTTATATATGCTATTAATGTAACACAAATTCTTCTTAGTTGCTTAGTTTTCTTTTGTTGCATTAATAAACGAAAAAATTTACAATTTGCTTTAAGTACATAAATATTATAGAACAATTCGGTTAAATTTTTTTAGATCTGCAAACAACTTCTCTTTTTTTTTTTTTGTGATAATTATTTATTTTTTTTATAGATTTGTTTAAACATTAAATGTATATAAACAGTGAAAATCAGTGAGTAAAAAGAAAAGTAAAACAGTGTTGAGTGCATTTTCAAATTTGAATAAAGTATTTTAGAAGGAAAAAATAAAACAGTTCCGAATAAGTCTTCTATCTGAAATAAAAAACACATACAAATAACTAAATTATGCTTTTATTTAATTTGGTTTATAGTAAAATTATCTGTAATAATATATATAACAATCACCAACAATGCAATTTTTAATCGAAAATGCTGAAAAGAATTAGATTTTCAATTAAAGTTATCACAACATACACACAATTATATATATTTCCCTAAATATATATTATTTTAAATGTTAATATGCATCAAATATTAATAATATATTGAAAATAATTGTTTTAATTATTTAAACCACTTACATTATATTTTTAAATCAAAAAAGCACACAAACTATGGTTAAATAAAATCATTTGAAATAAAATATTATTTTACTTAATAAAATAATTTTTTTTTTTTTTTTCAAAACCAGTAAACATTTAATAATGAAAAATTACAATCACAATTTTCCAGTTGAAATATTTTTTAATCATGCTTGAAATTTAGAATATAAAATAAATTATTCATTTAAAATATTATCAACTAGCCATAAAATCTGAATAATAATATAAATTACATAAAGGAAATTAATTAATGAGATTCGTTTTTAAATGTAAATATATTATTTTGTAAAAGTACTGTAAAACCTGAAATATAAAATCTTTTTATGGGCATTTAAGGACAGAATAAATGAAATGAGAGAATGAGGATGGAATATGTGAAATAATTATATATTTCAAAATATTTATATAAATATATATATTGCAAATGTAAAAAATGTAATTAAAATTATGTTATTATCATAAAACTCTAAAAAAAGTTTATAAACAAAATATAATAAAATACTAGAATAACATGGACCCATTCAAAGGATTAATATAAAACAATTTTCTAACACAAAGGAAATTAACAAAAATTAAACAATAATGATTAAAGCACTGGATTAAATATTTATATAAGCAAAAATTATTAAATGAATATTTCTAATTAGATGCATGTATTAAAACATGTAATTTTAAATAAACTGCAAGATAGCGTTTGCACTAAAATAAGCACCAATTTATTTATTCACTATTTTACTTAATAACTAATATAAACTTGTTACAATTGTTTTTATTAAGATTAACTTTTTTTTTTTTTAATTAAAAAAATTTTTTCTCTATTGTGGAAAAAACTTTCTTTCTCCCCCAAGTGATTTTAATTTTAAAATAATTCCAATTATCTTTCACAATATACAAATGTCTGTTTATTTTCTTAAGCTATAAATGAATAATCCATTTTTATATGACAAACAAAAAATCAAACATTTCATTAAATAAGTGAAAAACTTTTATTTACACTAGCTAAAATATCGTTAAAGGCAATAATTTACCATTCTTATCTTGATTATTCAAAAGTAATAATTAACTGCAATATATTCAGTTAATATAAAGTTATTTGTAAATAAACTTCATACTTTTTAATAAATCTTTTTATCTAATTTTTTTTTACACAGTTTTTTTCTAATTTAAGCTATTTTTGGCACCATTACTTTTAAAAACTAACTAAATTAAAAGATTTTTTTTTTTTTCCTTGCAATAAATTTATTTTTATATTGTAAATAAAAGATAAAAGAAAATGTTTGTTTTCAAATTAAAAATCAAAAAGTTTATGTAAAAAACCTTGAAATATAAAAGAAACATTGATAAAACAAAAATTCTTATATAAATTGAAAGATATGATGAAAGAAAAGAATCCATAATAGAAGCAATTTATATTGAATATTAATACTATTTTTTAACATGAAAATGAACTAAATACAGCTACTCTCAAAATTATTTAAAAAAATGAATCACAAAATTACATTATTATTAAAAATGATGGTTTTAAAATAATTTAATATTTTCTATAACCATAAAATTAAAAGATTTATAATACTAGTATGAATGGTTTAAATGTAATCTATTAGCAGCAAAATTGTTGTATATTTCTACATTATTAATATAAAATCTAAAAGACTAATATTAAACTAATTCTAACTACAGGAAATATAATGGTAGTTACATACAATATGTAACTACCATGAATGTATTTCTCAAATAAATAATTAACATTTACATAATTATTATTTTTAAAAAATTACAATCTTGCACATTAAAAAAATTCGTGAATAATTATAAAATTTGTTTGGAAAGGCTATAAGCTCAGATAAAACATTTAATATTAGAAGATAGCTAATTTAAAGTATAATCCTACAATTACTTGACATATTTATATTCTATCACAGAAAAAAAAATTTTTTTAATTTTAAACTACAATATTACATTTATTTTTAAAAGAAAAAAAGTAAAAGAATTTAATTGGATTATTTTATTGTTGTTGAATAGATTAAAATCATATTTCCAACATTTTGTAAATTTAAAATGACTTACAAAAAAAGTTGTTGTTTTTTTCAGAAATTACCAACATTTCTTATAAAGAATTTACTATAAATTAGTTTACCAATAAAAAGATAATAAAAATCATTAAGAAATTGTTCTTGAGATTTACATAGAAAATAGTTTTTCATATATTTAATGACTGCTCTACATTACAAACAATTTACTCAAAAAAGGCATATTTGGAAAAGTAATATTTAAAATACAGAATTTCAAGAAACTTCAGAACCCTAGCGGTAAAAAAATACTTTCAAATTTGAAAGGCAACTATAAACTTCGCACCAATATACAGCACACAGTCATTTTCCTTCTAAATATACAATGAACACAAAATCTTCGAAATCATAAATATTTTTATACATCAAACTATGGAAATCTGATGTTAAATACTAAAAACACATCAATAAGTTAGTTCATTTATATACAACCTGCCTGGCAAGAAAATAAAATGAATGCACAAATAGTTGCACTCAAGGAAACAGACATTTTAGATAGTATGTACAGGATCACATTATTTAGGAATACCTTAAACAAGAAATAATCACAGCTTAAATATTACAACATGATTATCAATATGACACAACAAGCTGCTAAACACATAATCCAGACAATTTTGATTTTTATGGTAGGTTTGTGCTTTTTGTAGCTGCTGCAAAGCCTGAGGAAACTTGAGTTTGCACTTGCTCTAAGTTGTAATCAATTCTATCAAGAACAGTGCCCTGTAAGACACATAAATTTAAAATGAAATAAGCAAATATCGTGATGAAAAAATTAAATTCAAGAGTGAAATTTTTATATTGTTATTAATTTCTCAGCACATACACTCACTTTATTTTTATTTTTCATCGTTAACATATGTACTAATGAAAAATGGTTACGATTTGAAAAGATATATGCATGCAGAAGAGTAATTTGACACCAATGCACTGTTCTCCTATATTGTACTAAGATGACTGACTACTTTTAATGAAGTTGATTGCCAATAAGTTATTGAGTTTCATGAGTCAAATGGTGATTGATTGTATCACTCAATATAAATGGAAAAAAAAAAAAATATACAATAGAGCAGAAAAACATGATTAAATTAATTTAGAATTATTTTATTTTTAATATAAATTAAAACAAACAACTTTGAATTTTAATTACCATATAATGTTGCATATAAGCCAAGAATTTTTAGACATTTTTTAAAACTAAATTGTGGGGGTCAGCTTACATACAGATCCTCTAATCTTGAATAAAACATACTTACTATTTCATTACCCCCTTACAAGTGATAAATTGTTAAATATTTTTAAATATAGCATTTTTAATTTTAATTACACTTTAAAACTTTAATTTAATTTGAAAATTTTTAATTTTAAATTTTATTTACTTTATGAAAATGAGTTGCTTTATTTTTCGAAATTGTTCATATTGCTGGGTTTGTTTATGTTGTCCCCAAAACAAAAACTCTGATGTTTGAAATTTTCTCCCTGCTAATGGAAAAGTACCAAAACATACAAACATAAGAATTTCTCTTGTCTCTCATCTTTGAGACTAATATTAAATGGCATAGAAAATAAAGGTTAGCACAAGTGCTACAGATCTTATACAAAACAACAATTGAATGAAAACAATGTGCTAACTTTAGATAGGGTTACCAGAGTTGTAATCATCATTGTTGGTATCTGGGTATTTTAATTTAAAAGTGATTTGACTGAAAAATATTATAGATATTTTTGCCTGCCTGGCAATATTTCCTCTTACCTGGTGAAATATTTGAATACTCTAGCATTTTTTATTTCACCTTATATATGGATTTTGAGCTTTGGATATTAATTTTTTGGCAGAATTTCTTGAATTTTTATTAAAGATTTTTTAAAAATATTTTGGAATTGTTCTCAGCTTATACAAGGATTGGCTTTATATGCAGAGTGCAGAAAAGAAATTTACAGTAGAGTTCGGAGAAGAAATATACAGTATATTGTTTAGGGCAAAATGTATTTTTAACTAACTATTTTTAACTTTAAAATGAATTTTCAACAACAACAACAATATTAGAACAACACTTGTGCAACAGTGAACTTTTCAATTTAAAACAAAACAGATTGCAGCTGTTTCTAAAAGTAATAATAATGATACTAAATTTTTGAAAAACCAATTAAACAGTGAGTTATTTTTAATTTATATAAATGCTTTATCAAAAGAGTAAAAAAGAAAGGATCTCTCATTTTCAAAATTGAATTTATCACATAAATATCACAAAAGGATAATTTTTTTTAAATTACCTGATCGCTACCATGCATGCTAAATCCTTGAAAATATCATTCAACTCAGCTATTGATTTGACTATCTGCTTAATTTCTCTTTCCCTTTGTTCAACCATTGAAGTGTTATTTTCCACCAGCAGTTGTTGATCTCCAGCACTAAGGAAACTCTACATGAAGAAATGGCAATATTTAATGTTTCATTTAAGATTTAGTTTGTGTGGGTCTTATTTAATAGCCTTAATATCTTGATAGCAAATGTTAGTTCGTGAAAAAATGAAAATCAATTGAAATTATTAAAATTACTACTTTTCTAATATATAGTTTATGACAGTAAAGACCATGAAAAAATGTTCTCTCAAGTTAGTCAGAAAAAGCACTCACTATTTTAAAATCGAATCTTTTTTTCTCCTTAGTTACAAAAAATAAAAATGAGAATAAATAAACTTTATTTGATGTTTAATGTTTATTTGCTCATTTAATAAGCCTTATTTTAGTAAATAAATTCACAAAGTTAAAAAACATTATGAAAAGTTCAAAATATTAGGCATTTAATCTTTCAGGCTAACAATTATATACCTTATATATTTAAAATTATTTTATTAGCTCCATAGAACTCACTCTAAGAAATCATATCTTATCATTGAGCAATAAAAAAGAGCATATTTACAAATAATAAATTTTTATCCAAGTAAAAAATTTTATTAAAATAGCATTTCACTTCATTAATTCAAATATATCCATATATATAACCTCCCAGTCATTTTTTTTTACACCGGATAACATTTTAAAAGTTATAATATGATAAATAGAATTCGTAAAATCAAAATCATGGATTAAAAAAATATGATGCTCTGACACTTTGAAGCAGTAGTATATTTACCTATAAATAAAAATAAAGTCATTTAAAATTGAAAAAACCTATTTAAATCCAAACAAATAAATTAATAAGTGTATATTTGTAAAATCTAATTGACTTTTTTTTATATATCATGAACATAGAAACATGCAAGCAGATAATTTTTAAACATTAAGTATTATATATTGCTAATTAGCTATCAATTTTTTTAATTTAATGAAAAAAGGGCTAATTAAAGCTATGATTTTTAACTATGCACTACACAAATATATAATGGATTGAGAGAAAACAGCTGGATTCCTGCATGCTATAGTTTTTAAGAATTAATATACACAGCAATCTTTTGGTTCATGTATTAAATTATTGATAAAGCAAAAAGAAATGTGGCTATAAAACAAATGTAAGTAAAGAGCAGCAGTGGCTAATTAGTTAATGATTCCAAAATTGTGAAAAGGTATAATCTTTTTCATGTTTTAATCATTTTTCTTGAATTTTTAAAAGTTAAATAGTAAACTATAAATGTTCAATGCTCATCTCTAATATCAACTTAGTCTATTTTCAGGAATTGAAGAATACATTTAGTCATTTAATATTTTTCTGCAAATTTTGCAACATTTTGCACAAAAAAGGCATTTTTTCAATAGTTTAAAAAAAATTGCAAACCTGAGTAAGCATCATCATCTTGCAATGAATCGAACATCGAATTATCATTGTTTCTTGATACATAAGTTGTATTAAAGAATTGTTGAGATTTCTCCTCCTTGATCTCAATTCTAAATAAAAAACAACATTATAATATAAATTTAAAGTATTTTATAAAGTAATTCTAATTTCAGAAGAAAGATTAGAACTGCCCAACTTTGATCTCTTTTTAGTTGTTAAAGATATATTTTCTAATCCACTAAGATATATTTTTCTAATCCCTTTTATAATTTTTACTTACACACACACACATGTATTTAAAAAGAACAGGGATTATTTTTATACCACATGTAAAATTGCAGTAAAAATAACAAAAGTGGATGCTTTGAATAATTTTTTTTAAATAACGAGGAATTATTAAATTTTTTTAAAATACAGCAACAACACAGAGGAAAAATAGGAATATACAGGATAAACAACACATACAAGGAAATTATGTATGCTCATGTATTATTGTTAAAGAGAATAATACATCAGACTTAGTTTCCTTACAATAAAAAGAATGAAATTATCTCAACTGAAACAATCATGCAAAAATTAGTTCTTAAGCTTACAGAAATTATGCAAGATTTCATGATATTTCTTCCAGATAAATTACAGTCATGAAACTATAATTTGTAACGTTGGTGATATGTTTATTTAAAAAAATAAATAAAAAGTCTATTTTAATATTATAAAATGTATTTTAATATTATTTTTAGTTTTTAAACCTCCAAAATAATAAACTTGTGAAGATATTTTTTAATTCCTAAAAATAGTCTACATTTAAACTCAAATATATATACATATATATTTTTTCCCCTGGTGATACATAGAGAAAATTTCAATCCACTATTTTCAAACTCAGTGTTAATACTTTTCATTGAGAATTTCTTTTAAAGAAATCTTGATTCTTTCATGAAAGATTCAAACAATTTCTTACCCATTATTTCTGGAAATTCAAAAGAAGAAAGGAAATTTTTTTATAGAAATAACATGAAAGTTTAAATAATAATTTGAACACTCAGTATATAAAATATATTATTACATAAGAGATATTATTTACTTTTAACATCAACATTTTTTTTTTTTTAAATCTTAGAATACAAAAAATAAATTCTTAAACTATAATAAATGGATAATTTAAATGACATAAAATACTGTCCATTTATATACTGCTTTAGCATATAGAATTCTTACATTTTGAATACCACTTTCAATTTCTTCAATAATAATAGAATACATAATGTGCATTAAATAATATGAAAATAACAGTAACAAAACAGAAAAAAAAAATGTTAACAAAAAGCTTTGTCTTAAAACATTCTTTTATCATACCATTATTTTCAAAATACTAAAACTAACATTCTAATCTTTAAATTTATCAACACTGTATTATTTTATAAATAATTTCCTAAAATCATCAAAACCTCATAACTTTAATAATCATTATGTCATTTTTGAACTATATCCCCAAATTACATGTTTAAAAAAATAAATAAACAAAATAGAATTGATGTTTAATATAACTACTGCATTTCTTTTTCCATAAATTCCCACAAAAAATTATTTCTGAAGAAAACAGTTTTTCCTCAGATAACTGAATGGAACTTTGTGCAAGATTAAATTTAAAAGATGAATGTTTTCTCAAAGAAAATTATGAGCTATTGAGGATAGAAGTTATACTTTTATGAAAATAGAATATGATCATCATATGCCAAGTGAGTGGTTAGATTAAAAAAAATAATTGCTAAGATGAAGTTACAAATAAATAAAAATGTTTTACAAATAGCCAAATGAATAATTAACACTGATAATAAAAAAAAATTTTCATTTTTCTAGAAAACATGAATTGCAAAATAAAAAAATTTATTTCACTTAATTTAAAATTAAACAATTTAATATAAGTAATTTTCCATTATTTTTTTGATATCATAAAAATTTATACTTGTATTAATCAGCTCTTTTTTTTTTTTTTTTTTCATTTAAATTTAATATTTTATTTTTATGAAATATATGATGTGGTTCATAAACAATCTTTTTTCTGCTTCTACTACTTTAAATGTTAAATATGTTAATTTTTATACTATAAATGTTTATATGTTTAATAATACATTTATATAGTATAAAAATGTTAAATGTAATAATAAAAAATGCTTATAAATGTTTTTATACTTTATATATATATATTATATTATAAAGATATATTATGCACAAAAATTTTAAAATATTATGATAATTTAAGATCTTAACCCAAACAAATAATGAAATTTTATTGGAATATAAAATGCAAAAAGAATATAAATGAACACGCATGAATTGTTTATACTGAATTTTTTTTTTTTTTTTAATTGGAAATTTCAACTGAGTTATATGCCACTGCAAATTATAATTAAAATATATAAAGAATTATAATTTGGCAGAATGATATCTAAGTAAAGCAATATGACTGGAACTTTTACATAAATCTAATCACTTAAAAAGGAAACCTAGAAAGGACTGGATATCAAGTCATAGTGTTGCTAGTTTTGAAAAAAGATACATTTATTTAGGATTTTCTAAAAGATAATAGTATATTACTTTTAATAATCCAATTGTCAATTCTAAAATTATGTATATGTGTTACATGCAACTATATTGTTGATATTTACATTAATATGATTTAAATTTAAAATGAAAAGAAAATGCAACAATCTATATTGAAAATACTAAGACTTTTTTTGGAATTCTCTATAGAAAGATTAATTAATATTGATTATCAAATCTAAGAAATTAATATTAAAAAGAAAATCATTGAAAAAATTTCATATCAAAGAAATGAAATAAATTAAGATACAACAAGAACTTATCAATTAATAAATGTTCAAAATTAAAACTTTAACAAATTTTATTTTGTTTTTGTTATGCTACTAGTTTTTGCTAGACTAATTTTTACTTTTGGAGGCAATCTATTTGTCCCTTTTGGCAAAACATTGCATCTAACTAGAGCAATATTACATATTTAGGGATCTATTTTAATTCTAATTTATACTACATGAAAAAAAGAATACAAATGTAAAAAAAAAATTGAAAGAAAAAAAAAAAAAAATCAAACTTACGCCGTAAATGTTCCGACTGAGCTGAATGGAACTTCGCTGAAAGTTCTTGTAAAGAAGTTACTAAGGATGAAACTACATTCTGACTGACTTGGTAATCTTGGGAAGTTGTTCCACGACTTCTTTCTCGAATTTGATGAATAATTTTTTGGCAATGATGAAACATCTGGAAAAAAAAAATAATGCATTTTGATGAATAAATTTCAGTAGTTCTCAGATTTTCTAGGAAATTTAGTTAATAACAATAATTTAATTATAAAATAATTTTTATACCATTTTTGAATGATTAAGCAACATTATTCTAAATCCTCATATTCAACCAAATCATAAAAAAAAAATTAAATAAAGAATAATTTAGCTATGTTGCTGACAAAATTTAAATCAACAAACACAATAAAATAAGAAGCATTTTATAATATTAAGAAATGTAAATGTTACTTAAAACAAGAATGGGAAGATCAGGATAATAAATAACCATAAATTTTAAAATTTTCATATTATATTGGCAAAAATTAGTCTCCTAAACATAAATATGAAAAATCAGAATATTTTATAAAACAATTGTTTTATACTTATTTTTTAATGATTTATTGAAATGAATTGTGAAAAAGCACAATATAAAGAGAATGAATGCTGTATTATTTTTATCTAATGGAAAGTAATTTTAATAGAAATAAAGAATGTTTTTATAAAACATATATATAAAATATGAAAATATGTACATTAAATTTGATAGCCCATAAATGCACAAAAGAGTTGTGAAAGAATAATATGGCACAAATATCAAACACTGTGAATTGAATGTCTCTTTTTTGTTGATTTCATTATTGCAAACATATGAGCTTTTCTTGAATTAAGAAAAAATAAAAATATTATTGATATTTTATAAAATTACTACAAGGTATCAATACATCATCTTTATTTTTTTTTCATTAAAATTCGTTTTTTTAATTGTAATCAAACCAGGAAAAAATTGTCTAAAAAAAATCAACAGTTGAAATTCAGCATTTAAGGGGCAAGTTATTTAATCCTTATAAAGCAGAAGGCAACTTTATTTAAATTTAATTAATTGTATCTTTTATAATAATAATTTAATTAATTGTTTTCATTATAATTAGATATAAAAAAAATATTTTGATCGAGTAAACACACAGTTCTTAGTATTCATATTAAAAAAAAAAATTGCAAGGTTACTTACTCTCGTAATTTCTTGAGATATATTTTCAATTTCTTTTTCTTCATGGACAGAATCATCAAAAGATGGCCTGGTGACATTTTTTTCATGTAAAGCTTTTAATTCCTTAACTAAAAAAAAAATTAAAGTTAACTATTTTTAATAATAACTTAATATTTTAGGGATAAAATAAATGTTATGGGAAATATAATATCTTAAGACATACATTTGAAAAATAATAATTTAAAGTAACAAAATTTTCATTCATATATTCAATAATTTTTACTAACTCAAATATATTTAAAAGCATTTATTCATTTTTTTTATTTTATTATTATTATTATATGAATAAAACCCTTTTCATTTAATAAGATCAGTTTGCTTCAAAATTGTGCAATGCAATTATTAAGTATTTAAATATGCTTTTCCTGCAGATTCCTTTTCATCAAAATAATAAGCAATATATCTTTGAAAAGCATTTGAGCACTTTTCTACATAATACAACGTATTTGGAAAGTTTACAATTTATAATTTTTTTTAATAATTAGAAATTGTTCTTGAAAAAGTAAAATATAAAACAAAATAATACATTTTTTTTTTTTTTTTCAAAAAACAGTCTTATAGTTCTAAATAAAAACAATTTAAAAAAAAAAAAATGGAACAAAACGGCTTTACATATAACAAGAAAATATGCATAAATAAAATTATTTTAAGTCTTATTGTGAAACATTTGAATAACATTAAAGATTATAAATTTTGTAAAATTTAGCTAAAAATTTTGTAAAAAAATATATAAGTACATTGATATAAAAAAGAAATATATACTGAACACTGCTAGAATATATTATTGACATTATTACATTACATACTGAATGTATTTATTAAGATAAAAAAAAAACTTTTAAATATTTGTTAGGAAATAACATATTTTAAAAATAACACAAAGAAAAGACATTGAAATAAATCTTTAATAAGAAAAATAAAGTAAATTGCTTACGTTTATTTCTAATTCTATTCATTTCATATTGAACCTAAAAGAATATACATATAATTTAAAACAAAATTACTTTAAGTTATTTTTAATAATTAAAATAGAGATTTTATAATAAACACTCACATCTTCGATTCCTTCCACCCTAAAAAAAAAAAAAGACAAATATTAGTCTTTTAAACATTCTACATTTTTTTTTTTTTATTTAAACTGTATATACTAACGAATAATATATTTGTGTAAACCAATTAAATACAGCCTCTCGTTATGTTACACAATCAAAATAAAAGATTTTTTTTTAGTGATAACAGAAATAAAAAAAAAATTAATATATTATAAATGAGAATGATAATATCTTTATATATTTCTTTAGATTTATTTTTATTGTTATATATTTGTAAAAATAAAAATGAATCTAAAGAAACTAATGAAATGCAAACATAATTCTAAAATGTTTACTGTAATCATAAAACCAAACGATTGAGAGAATAAACGCTATAATTGATGCTTGCATTAATCTAAAATATATAATTGTTATTTGACATATAGACATACTCAATAATTCCTTACATTAATAACCTTAGTACAAATGTATTGGTGATAAAGCAATAGTTAAAGGATTGTAAAGCATTTGTATATGCATATTTTATTATAATTATATTGAAATAATAGTGTTATGGTAGAATTATTTAAATAACATTATTGCCATTGATCTTAATTGGAATAATCAAATTAAAAATTCATGGAAAAACTTTGAATCAAATTATTTTTTAAAAAAAAAGTGCCAATTAGAAATGGAAGATGATTTTTGATATGATACTTTTCTTGCAGAGATTAATGAATTCTGTATTTTATATAAAGTTTTAATACAGAAATTCTGAAAAGAATGCTTCAATAAATAAAAATCTTATAAATAAATAAATAAAGCAATATTTTTCTGCATCATTATTTTTTTTTTACTAATTTTTGTTAATATTTATTTATTTACAATTAGGTGGGAGATTTCTTCCTGTATTTTTTAATTGCTTTTGCATGATGAAATTGTAGATACATAATTACAGTAAATATTTAGCAAACAAGATTGCACTAATCGTGACAGATATGATAGTTTACAATAGGTTTATCTCTGTTTGTCCAATATTTCTTAATATATTATAAACTAAATTTATTCAAAAAGTATTTTCAAGAAATTTATTTTTTATGCATAAATTTATGATTATGTTTTTCATAAATAATTTAATTAAAAAATTATTAATATTCAAGTATATTCCTATATTGAAAATCATATTTGTTTTATCAATCATTTAAAAAAATCTATAATTTTTTATAATTATAAATCTTTAATATAATTAATTAATATATTCATTGTGATTAAAAATTTCTAAAAACAAATATAGAAATGATACAAATACAGAAAATATAACACAAAAATGTAACATTTCATTGCATTTAAGTATTTATTGGTATACCTACTAAGTCTCCCGATAAATGCATGCTATGCTACACTTCAAATTAACACATGTTGTATAATATTCATGTACATAAATTTTTCTCAGATTGCAAAATTAATGGATGTTAAATGTAATGATTAAAATTAACTGTTAATTTATATTAACATTAATGAAAATTAATAGTTTTCCAATCTCTAGTGTGAACAATAAATGACAATGAAAAAGGAAAAGGTACATATCGATTATATGTATGTATAAAAAAAAATTTAAAAAATAAAAATCGAACAAAAATCACAAATTATAAAGATAATACTCGATATTAAATGATAAATGATCATTTAATATTGAGTAGTATTTTTTTTTAAATCTTTTTCTTTAGGAACGATTTTTTTGATTGATTTGTTTTTAAATAGATGAATTAACAGATAAATCTCAATCATACCATACAGGAGGCAGATCAATACATCGAGAAAAGGAATGCCCATTATCAAGTTCTCTTGAAGAGACCAAAGCAACTTTATCATCTAAAATCTAAAAGAAAAACAATTAAAGACTTTAGGAACAATAAGGTACCAGAATCTTATCATAAATAAACTTAGGCAATATGATATTAAAATACATCTTACAGTAGGCAAATGTGAAATATTAAGCAGATTTATTTTTAAAAGCAAATAAATCAATGAATTAAAAATTTAAATAGATAAAATTCACTGTAAATTTCTGTCTAAAATCCACAGCAACTTACTTACAGACAATATTTACTTATACAATAGCTTTCTTTGACAGCATTTGGTAGTATTCTCATAAAAAAGAAGAATTTACGACATGTTTCATAGAAATACAGGCAAATAAAAAATAATAAAAAAAAGATTAAATACAAGAATACAATGCTTAATAAAAATTAACCAGCAACTAAATAAAGTTAACTCTTTTTAACCAACTAAGGAAAAAAATATCGGAAAAGAAATTTTGAATTATTTAATTCTAAAAGCAGCAATTTTTTTTTTTTTAAATTATACTATTTTGTTATCCATTTACTGCAGGAATGAAAACCTTGATCAATATCACATTTAATAAAAAATGCTATCGTTTTTGGTACAGCATTCTTAGGCTATGCATTTTTAGAAATAATTTTTGCCAATATTAAAAAAGAAGAATATGTATTATAATATCTATTTGGTATTTATAATATGTACAAAGAATTTCTAAGAGGGATTTTCACATATAATCCATATTTTTTAAGCAAGAACTTATGGTAATTTAAAACTATTTTGTAGAATATAAAAGCTAGCACTATTTTTATTTATTTTTTTTTTTTTTTTGAAAAGATATATGAAATTTTACATTCAAATTTCACTATAAATTACTACTGCCATTTATATTACTTTTATTTGTTTCTTTCCACAAATACTTTATCAAAATATGTACTTAATAAAGACATTAATAATTTTTTATTCAGAACAATGTACTTTTTTAGGCAATGTTTAATTTACTATAAAATTGTGCTACAAAAACTATCAATGAATTTTGTAATAATCATTGTGTTCTTTAGATCATAAATTATTTTTTCAAGCATGTTCTAATTATTAATAAAATGCCAAACAATTGTATTTCTACATTCTAGTAAGTTAGTTACTAAGTATTTAGTTAACTGCTTTTACAACATTAAAATACATTAATACATTAAATTATAATATATATACCATGAAACTAAATCTCTTAACTAGAATTAAGCACAAATCTAATTTTAGTTATTTAAAATATAAATGTTTATTGACAGTAAATAATACATTTTTATATTTTTCTACTACCAGGATTTAATAACTTAATAAACATTTAACAAATATATAAAAATATTTTATTGAAGTCATTTATTTGAATTCTTCAATTACAATTTTTTGAATATTAATTCAGATTAGTTAATGATCAATACACTAATACAATGCAATAAAAAAAAGCATTTTTTATTACAACAAAGTTTACTTTGAATTAATTAAATTTACTATATATTGTTTAAATATTTATAACTCCTTTGAAAATCATGAATGAGTTGGCATCAAACAAAAATATGGATGTTATTATTGTTTTATCAAATAATGATCCAGTTTTTAAAACATCATTATATAATCAATAATTCAGTTTTTCACGTAAGCTTCTAAAGAATCAAATAATTTTTATTAGACAATATAGATTCTAAATTTATTTTTAAAAATTAAGTAAAACTCAAAAGAATTCAATTAATTTACCTCTGGAATCTTTTAGCCTGTAATATGAAAAACATATTTATTTTTAAACATATTTTTTTCAAATAAATAATTTAAAAAAAGATAAATCAAAAGAGTAAACATAACAGTTTGAGTTATATTATAAAAAATAAACTTTTTAATGCGAAGAAATATTTATATAAAAAATAATAAAACTTTTATGTTTCCAACAAAAATATTAATAAGTGAAGATGTTTTCAAAGCAAATTATGCAAAGAAATAATGGGATGTCGAAGATAAACAGATTCAATTTATAAAACATAAATGATTTTTTTGGCAGATTGTGCTTTTTTTTTTTTTTTAACTTTTTACATATGATATTTAGGCAGGGTTTTATATAAAACTATTCACAAATTCTGCGCAAATATATCCATGCATAGCTTGCATGCTTCTATAATATATATCTCTGATTTTGGCATCTTTATTCTTAATTATTTAAATTTTTAAAAATATTCTTTGTGTAGTGTTGCAAGAAAATGCTTTATTGTATCATGATACTGTGACGAGTAAAAAGATCAATAGTTATCCTAGTGGTTGAAATAGGTAAAATCTAAATTTACATTTTACAATAAGCAGAAAAAAGTGTATAGACATAGATGGTGACATTATTTGCTACAAAATTTTGTTAATTGAATTCTTTTATCACACAATAAAACTTCTGCACTTTTTTTCTAATACTTATAAAAACAATATCACCTAAAAGTTGTAAATTCATGGAAACTCAACAATTTAACTACCCTGGGAATGTATACAAATAATAAAATTCAATGGTAATTAATGGTAATTTAAGGTTTGAAGTATATATTGTTGAAGGTGAAAAACATATAAACCAAATTTGGATATAAACCGAAATATCAAATCGCCAAATGATCTTGTCCTTTACCTGCAATTTGGCCATACATATATAAATCGTAGTATCAAAATAAAATTATTTAATGACCATCCTCTAAGATGAGTTTATTTATCACAGCTAATACATTAAACAACTCACCTGATCAGAAAAAATATTTCTGTTCTGTAAAGAGTTATTTCTCATCAAAACGAAAACATCAGTCAAGTTTCTAGATGTGACATTTATAGTAGCAGCCATTCTGATATTTGTCACCAACAAACGCAACGGAATGTAAACAAATTAGCAGACGTGATTTTTTTAAGTGCTATTAAAGTTACAGTTAATATAAAAATATGCAAATAGTGTTTTTCAAGAGTTAAATTCAAAATTTGTATTGCTCTTTGAAAAATACATTTTATTACATCTATTCATATTTTACTACATAAATTCACGTTTAATTTTAAGATAAATCATTCATTTTTTTTTTTTTACCCTCAGAAAGTAAGGTTGGCATCGACGAGAGCGGATAGCTGCGTGACGCAGCGGGAGAATGGAACTGACGACAACCTAGATTTATTAATTAATGTAAATATAACTGTAAATAATAGTGAATACTTAAAAATGACTAGAAAAGGAACATCCTGTCCCTTCATTTGTTTTCAAATTATTCCTATACACAATACCTTATATTAATGATAATAAACTTATGGATAAAAATTAACTGTTCACTGTTAATTAACTTCACTGTTGTAAATGGATGCATGCATTAAGTTTATTTTTATTTCTCTTATTGTAGATTAATATGGAGATCCTTGGCCGCGTAGCGGCTACTAGTTCCTTCATTGTAAAATGTTGAAACATAGCGGTGGTCTCATGCCCTTTGAGTTAATAAGAAAAATAGATAATTAAATTCCCTTTTTTTTTAAAAAAGGATTATTTATTTAATAAAATTATAAAATGTAAAATGAAAAATAACAAACATTTCAAAAGAGTAGATGTTGATGAAATCAATTGCATGTAGTCGAAAAAAAAAAAAAATGAGCAAAGGTCAAATTAAGATAGGAGAAATCGAATAGAGCTTAGGAGAAAATATAGCTTAGGAGAAATAGCTTAGGAGAAATAAAAATAATAAAATAATAAATAAAAACAATAAATAATAATAAAAATAGCTTAGGAGAAAAGCGAACTTTTTTTCATCTAGACAGTTGTGGATAATAAGTCAGTCAGAGCAGGAGAAAATCTCAGTTTATTTCTATCTTTGTATCTTTTGAGTTAAGAAGTTGCAGTTAAAAGAAATATATCCTATTCATATTGTGTTTTGTGAGGGAAAATACATCATTGTGAATTTTTCACTATTATTCTTTTCGTATAATAAAATTGCTTAGACTTTATTAATTTTATGATCTAATAAATCTTTTATATCAGTAATATATTATATTATTATGTATATTTTTTCCAATAGGGTTCGAAAGTTGTTAACACTTTTAAGGCGACGACCCTTCTCCTACAAATTCTGTACAGAACACTTTACAATAGGACCATCATTCCGGTAGATCCTGTATGATCCTCTGTACCATCCTAATATGGAATCAATATTTTCAGGGAGGCATCAGAGGAGCTCATCCTCAGCGAATCCAATAGAGAGAGACTGGTTTAAAGGTTTATCATCTGCAACCCCAGAGTTAGCTGCCTGAATGACCAGTAGGTTAGCGCTCTGACCTTTGGTACCACAGGCTTTTCAGGTTCGAATCCTGGCTGTGGCATGATTGTTTGTTAATGGTTCGAAATCCACGCTAAACAATAGGTCCCAGTCTAACGAGCAGAGTGCAAAAAATGACCGTAGAGTGTCAAACCAAACCAAATCACCCCGGAGAAAACTGTGGAAACTCAAGCCAATGGGTACTGGATAATCCCTGCAAGAGGGAAACCATAAGACATATCTTCCCTATCCGATGGGGAAATTCATTAGATTGGAATTGGATCCGGCTGATGCAAGACTCCATTTGGAATCGATATAAACCGATTAGGAAATTACATTATAAATGGATAGCAGATTTATGTGTGAGGTTTATTGTCAAGTTGTAGCCGGTGGCTAGACATGTTGTTAAAATAAAACAAGTTAAAAAGCAAATAATAATATTTGAAACATGAACACACACCTTACATGAACACACACCTTAGCAGTGATAGCTCATCACATTAACATTGGAACTTTGATTATGTTTCATCAAGAAATATTTTAATCTGAGTTCTCTCAGTGTCGAGGCCCACTAAACGCCTTCAGGCCTACATTTGAAGTTTTTAGATTGTATAGGTTTGATTTTTCGCTCTACGGCCATTTTGTGTACACTTTAGGCTAATTAGCAGGGACCTACAGTTTAATGTGGATTATGAACCATTCACAAACGTCCATGCCACCGCCAGGGTTCGAAACTGAAGTCTGTGGTAAAAACAGCCAGAGCACTAGCCAACTGATCATCAGACCGCTAGATTTGTATACTGTCATAGATGAGAAGCTCTGCAAGAGTAGATGTTGTTAATGAGACAGCTTTAGGCCTACATAAATATTTCTGTTCGACTGAGTTTTTGGATTCCATTGCCTTGGTAAATAGCGCTAACTGAGAATGCTCGTTTTGGAATTCTAAAAGCGAAGTCGAACAACTAGCTCATATATCTATATCGGGGAGGAGAATCGTAAATCTATAGGCCAAAATGTCCTTCTGTTGACGAAAGGGAGAGGCGGGTATAATGTAATAATCTCGGATGCTCGTTCTAAATTGTGGTTGCAGTATAGCAAACTTGCCATGATGAACGTTGAATAAAGCACAATTATAAATCTGCAGTTCTAACAGAGTAAAGGTAAACAGTCTTGGCATTCAAACAGAAAAAAAAAATGAGATATGGCCTGAATGATCGTCTATCACTCTGGCTCTCGGTGCCACAGGTTTCGGGTTCGCATCTCGGCAGTGCTATGGATGTTTGTAGTGGTTCGGTATCCGCTGTAAGCTGTAGATCCCGGTCTCATATGACTGTAAAGCGTCACGAAGCCAAGTCAGACTTCTACCTACGGTGCTCCATCACAACAGAAGCTGCCCCCTTTCCCTTCAACCATGAGACCGTACGGGTTCTTGGGCTTGGTCTAGGTGTCTATCAAATAGGATAAGAAACAAAAACAAATGAATTATTCAATAATTACTATAATTGCTTTATTAATTTAAATCAGAAAATTTTATAATTTAAAAATTTAAGTTAATTGATTTGTGCTAAGGATTCTATAATGTTTTTGTGGAAATTTGCTGAATTCGCAAGTACTACTGGTCATAAGTACGAATCGTCGTAAACTGAGGCGTTACACTCTTTTAAGAGGAGCATGGAACTTACTGTAGTGAACGTGCGTTTAAAATCAATGTTATGAAAATCTTCCCTAAATCAATAAAATCAGTTTATCGATAAAAGATTTTGCTTTTGACATAGATAAAACCCACCCTTTTTCTGAATAGTAGAATTGATTATTTCGATAAAAGTAATCAACTAATTATCTCTTTGCCTTATATAAACCAGAAAGTGATAACCGTTCGATTAGGAATTTTGGAAAACAAGGACACTTTCAATTCCGACAAATCTGATTGATAAGAAAAATACGTCAAAATACTTGTTCTACGAAATTAAAAAAAAAAAAAAAGAAAAAGATATTTGATGTAATTGATGTCTCCAGCTGAAACTTGTACAGTATATTGAAGTCAATGACGAAATCAAGTGATAATATGTTGATTGATTAATAATTTTATTTTAAAACCAATTATCGATTTTACTGAATTTGCTAATTGACATTTAGGTGTAGTCAGTTTTTGTTCAGTTCACATGTAATCAGTTTACTTGAAGGTCCCATATTATGAAGTCTTCAATGCGAATATAAAATTACATGTAAATTGATATTTAAATTATAGTTTATTATTATTGTCATACTTTTTTTAATTAAAAAAAAATGATCTTCTACTACCTTTTAATTAAAAAATTGTTATTAAAAAATTTATATTCTATTCGTTGTGCTTTATGTAAAAATACATCAGTGCGATTTATTATTTTTTTCTTTCTAATGCAGCTGGCAAACACTTAAACAGCTTGGTCTTGGATGCCTTAAGGCAAGCGCTGCACAGACGTTACTCACTTCGCATTACCCAGGGGTCGCGTGTAACTTGAAGATAAGCCATGGACGCGGAGTAACAATGCCCCCGCAACGCTCTACGATCCTATTAGACCGGGACCTGAGGTTTAAAGTGGATTCCGAACCACTACAAACAGCCATGGCACCGCCGGGACTCGAACCCTGTGGTACCGTGCGCCAGAGCGCTAGCCACTCGGCCATTCAGGCCCCCGCGATTTATTATTAATATTATTATTTTCCTCTTCTGTAATTCTTATTCATATATTAATCAAGTTTTTGGCTTTAGGTTCGCATCCTGGCCGTGGCATGGATGTTTATTAGTGGTTCGGAATCAGGGGGCCTGATGGCCGAGTGGCAAGAGCTCTGGGGCTCGGTACCTCAGGTTTTGGATTCGAGTCCCGACTTTTCCATGGATGTTTGGAGTGGTTCGGAATCACCTTTAAGCCTTAACTCCGTGTCTCATATGACCGTAGAATATCACAGAACTTAATCAGACTTTTCACTCACATCATTCCCAAACTGTAAAAGGGGCAACTTATCTCTATGCACAGTGATGTGATGTAGTGGTGGTTCGGAATCCACGTTAAATGTAGGTTAGGGTCTATTTCGCCCATAGTGTGCAGAAAAGGACCGTGGAGTGACAAACCAAACCAAACCGCCGGGACTCGAACCCTAAATCTGTGGCCCCGAGCAGCAAAGCACTAGTCACCCGGTCATCAGGTCCCATGCATAAGATTACACTGCTAAATATTGTTTAACAAGATTTTCGTGTTAAAATGAAAATAATCAATAGAAGGTTCCACGTAAAAGTTGGTATGATAATTGCTTCAATATAAAATATGAAGCAATACACTTTATGTCAGTAAACTTAATTTCAGTCAGTATTTGGATAGAAACCTCACAAATTCTCAATATGGTTGCAGGAAAAGTCATTATCACGTCATCATTTCGTTTTCATAATCTCTTCCTTGTTATTAAATCTTTTCATACTCTTTATGCGTTCACTTATAAAAGTAAAGAATCTTAAAAAAAAAATTAGTAAGAAGTTCTGCAAACCTAACAGTCTGAAATACTTCCTCAATGTACATTTGCACAGCTTTCAAATTCATGGTGTGTAGTCATTGAAATTCAAATTTTATCTTAATGATCTTTGACAAGAGCTTTTTACAAATATTGATATATCTGTATAACCATAAGTTAAAACCACATTTAATATTTTTTTTGAAAATATGAAAAAATCTCAAAAATAATATGATAAAAAAAATATATTCAAAGCAAAATTCATTAAAATAAATAAAAAAATTTAATATTTTTTAAAAATATAATCTATAAAAATGGATTCACATTTTATTAATAAATGTTCAAAATTTGCAATTGATTCAAGTTTTTTTTTTTTAAATAAAATTAAATTACATCCAAAATTTTGTGAAAATAGTAATCTCACCCTTTCTAATAGAATAAAAATTCTTAGAATTTTAGTATGATAGATCACAAAATTGTTTAGAACTCGAGATTGTTGAATTTTCTAAACTAGCGGTTGTAGGATCTCTATTCATTTATTTCTTTTCCTTTTCAAACGGCCTGATTTCCATTTGGCTAGCTGATGTCCATTTGGCTCTAGTCTTTGGTACCACAGGCTTCAGGTTCGAATCCTGGCAGTGGCATGGATGCTTGTTAGTGCTTCGGAATCCACGTTAAACTGTAGGTCTCGGTCTAATTAGCTCCAAAGTGTGAGAAAAATGTCCGTAGAGCGATGAACCAAACTTTTGAAATCTTCAGGAAGTTATATAAGAAACAAGGTTTTTTTTCATGAAATACACTAAATCTCAATCTTAGTCCCTAATCATTGTGGAAATTGCTAAAAAAGAGTACATCATTTTTTTTGAATAATATGTTATTGTATTATTTCAAAGAAAAACCATGAAACTTGTATGAAAAGACTTCAGTAAAAAAATTGTTTGAAATTGTAAATAAAATGGTTTTTTTTATCATAAATCATTATTCATTTTAACCCTGTAATGCATTTATTCATTTTAACCCTGTTCATTTTACCTTATTTGTAATGCATTTATTCATTTTAACCCTGTATATATTTTTTTTATTTCGAAAAGAAATTATACTTAATATCTGTGGTATGCAAAAATATGCTAGATAATTTTCCCAGTCTGAAAGTCAGAAAAGTTTTTCCAATTTACTCCATATTTGACTCTAGAACTGTCCATTTTTTCTTTAATACTTACGAACTCCTCCTTGTGGGCTTCATCACATTTGAAATATTTGGTTTATCGTCGATAATTGTATCTGGAATGATGGAAATGATTGCAATTAAAACATTGCACGGTTTGTTTTTATTCGGGTGAATTGTTCAACTTTTATTACTAGGTAGAATAATTTATTTGGGTTTGATGGGCGAGAAACTAGTTATCTGGCACATGATGCCACAGGTTTCACGTTTGAATCCCTGCGGTGCCATGGATGTTTGTACTGCTTCGGAATCCATTTTAAATCGTAAGTCCCGGTGTAATATCACTGTAGAACATTGGGCCTAAAGCTGACAACCCTGCCCCGTAAAAAGAAACATATTTCTTGAAATCTGTCGGTAGGCGGACGGCCTTGGCCCCCATGGACTGTTACGCCAATGAAGAAGAAGAAGAATTCATTAATCTTGTAGATGCATGCTATGCTATGGGTTATTTTTAATTCGACCATGAATATAGGAAGTACACCTTTAATACTGTAGAACAATACAGTTGTTGTTAATTTGTGGAACCTTATTGATGACTTGAAAATCACGATTTTGAAGTTCAGCTGTTATTTCTTCGAATTTCATGTCTAAAGGCAGAACCTTTAGCATTACTTTCAGCGGCTATTAATTTTTTTTTTTTTTTTTTTGGTTTGATTATGTAGCATTCAAATTTATTCTGATATAAAAAAACCCGTGATTTCCCGATGTGCTCCAGTTTGCAGGAATATCTTGATATATCCTTTCGTATACTTGTTAAAAGAATCTGAAAACAACTTGTGGATTTCTCATCTTGCCCCATTAGTCGGACTACCTGGTGGGAGTTTTCCGTATTTTCTCTCATACGATATGCAAGTGAAGTAGTTCCCCCTAAAAGTCATCCCTGAAGGCACTGCCCTCCTTCTTTAGCGACAGAGCCTAGTCAGGCTTCTACCCACAGGTGCTCCATCACAACAGAAGCTGCCCCTTTCCCTCTACCCGTGAGCAGATTACTCATGGGATGTCCTTCCTGCACTACAAGACATTGAGGATTAGACACAGCGCACACACTTGTGGATCTCTTGTAGGATCAAATTATAATTTACATCTAACATGATGGGAGAAGATTTAGCTTCCAATAAATCAATTTTATTTTATTCTTCATTTTTGGGTGGAGAATCTACTACTGCTTCAAATTGGTTTCCCAGTGGAATTTTAAAGATGTTTTGTCTTCATTTTTAGTTGTTTTTCTTCTCTTGTTCTTTTTAACACATTTTGAAGCTGTAAACCATCATTAAAGGTAACTGGTTTGATTTAGTTAGTTTCTCAATGTGCCAGTCTGACCGTTTAAATGACATTTTTTCCATTTCTTCATCTGGTTCTATGACCTGCAGAACCGGTCAGGACTGTTGGGGCTTTCAAGAAAATTTCAGTAGAAACTTCCCATAAAGTGATATGGATAGGCGGGCCAAAAATTCCAATTCTTAAATTTTTACACCTAAATACTTTTACTTATATGTGTATAATATATCACTTATTGCCAATAAAGCAACAAAATATATTTTTTATTAAAAATCTATTTTTATCAATATTATAAATAATTGAATTTAACAACCACCCCAAAAGAAAACATTTTTGTCAGAGTATTGCCAGTATGGTTTTACTCTTTAAATATTCTATAAGATGTCTTCAACGTAAAAAGAGGTCACGTGAGGGTGATGATGTTTGATGGTGCATCTTGCATTTCGCATATAATTTTCAACCAGTTGATCTATTTATCATCATCAACATCAGTGGCGCAACAGCCCCATGGTGGGCCAAGGCCATCTGCCGGCTGGCAGATTTCGAGTCAGGAGATGTTATTTTTTATGGGGTAAGTTTGTCAGCTCTACGCCCAACGCTCGTATTAGACCAGGACCTACCATTTAAAGTGGATTCTGAACCCCTACAAACATCCATTTCACCGCCGGGACTCGAACCCGAAAGCTGTGGCCCGAAACCCGATCGCTAGTCACTCTGCCATCAGGTCCCCTGCTCCATTTATGTCAAAAGAAGATAAAAATGAATTTTTATTTATTTCTTAGAATTTTTACAAAAACTTTTATTTACTACGTCTGTTGTTGCTTCTTATCCCACTTGTTCAACAGTAATATCGAGACTAAGTTCATGAACCAATATGTTCTCATGGAAGGAGAGAAGGGAGGCAGCTTCTGTTGTGATGGAGCACCCGTAGATAGAAATCTGACTTGACTCCTTGACATTGAAGAAAGAGGGCGATGTCTTCCTTTTGCGGAGGAACTAAACCGCATTTGCGTATTGTATGGAAGAAAACCTGGAAAACACCAATCAAGTAGTCTGACAGTAGTAGTAGTTTTGTAGTCCATATCGACATAATTAACTATGTTATTTTTACCACACCACTACATGCAGCTCAAGAAAATAAAAAAATGATATACAAAATTAAAAAATTATATGTGTAAACAATACAATGAGAAAAATTATGCAATCTAATAAAAAATAAATACAGTTTGATACTTAAAAATGTATTGTTTTAATATTTGGTTGTTTTTTATAGTAACCAAGCACAAAAACGATTAATCAAATAGCTTTTATATCGATTTTTTGAATTGCTGAAAACGTTCGTTCAGAAATGTATGTTGATCCCATAATTAGCGCATTTTAATGCATTATCTAACAATTACCACAATTAATTTAGTGAACTTAATTTTAAAATGGATTATGTCTTCAGAAATCCCATAAAATATGTAACCTGGAAACTTTTTACCTATAGTTAACGTCCTGATAGTTACTATTGTTATGAAGGTGAGAAATAAATAACAACAGAAATAGAGGCTCTGCATCCAAGCCAGAATATAACTGACAAAATTTCTCACCTTGTGTGCAATAAATTAGAATTGTTAGAATTCAATAAAATATTTTTTCATTCAGTGTAAATATATTTATTGGTCTTTATTTTTTATTAAACTGAGGATGAATCGTGTTTTATGTAGGATATTTTTTTTATAAAAATCAAAAAGTTAAAAAAAAAAAAAAAAAAAGATTACTTATAATATGACCTTTCAGAGTAAAGGTCACAATCACAAGCGATTAGCTAGAAAAATAATTGACAAGCCTTTGCATTCCGGTTTAATTTGAAAAATAATTAATCACAAAAAAATTAGCTGTAGGAGATAAAATAACGCTCAATGCATAATTGAGTCCCACAGCTTTGATTACTAATTAAATAAACATTTTAATATTTTTAAACTAAAACAAATAATTTCAATATGAGAACTATTCCAATGTTAAACTGATCTGAATCGTGTTCCATATACGAGATTTTATTTTAACAAAATCTGGAAGTTTTTTTTAAAGTTTTATCTATAATATGATCTTTCAGAGTAAAGGTGACAATCAAGAGATCATCTAGAAAAATAAATGACGAGTCTATGCATTCCAGTCTATTTTAAAATAATAATTAATCACAAAAAAATTAGCTGTAGAAGTAAAATAATGTTCAATCCATAATTGTGACCCACAGACTCAATTACTAATCACATGAAAATTTTGATATTATTTTTAAAATAAAACAAGTAATTTTAATATGTGAACTATTTCAGTGTTAAATTGGAGCTGAATCGTATCCCATGTATGAGATTTTGTTTTAAGAAAATCTGGAAGCTTAAAAAAAAGTTTTATCTATAATATGACCTTTCAGAGTAAAGGTGACAATCATCGAGATAGAACCTCTATAGAATCAAGATCCGATAGAAAAATAAATGACGAGTCTATGCATTCCTATCTAGCTGGAAAAAAATAATTAATAACAAAAAATTAACTGTAGCAGATAAAATAATGATCAATCCATAATTGAGACACTTAGACTTCATTACGAATTAAATGACCATTTTAATATTATTTTAAAACTATTAATAGTTTAATAATTCCAATATGAGAACTAAAAAAAAATCAGATTTAAAAAATATATATATATATCTTACTCCTACGCCAGACACTTACAAGATGTGTAAAATCCTAAACCAGAATATCTGCGATAACATCCTTGCGATTGCTGTTATACTAAAAGATTAAAAAAATAATTAAAAAAAAAAAAAGATAGAAAAACGAGCTTTACTCGTGTAAGAAGAAAAAGAACCATAAAAAAGAAGTAAAGTAAAAAAAATGAAATAAAATAAAAATAAATGTGGAAGATGTACAGAGAAAAACTGATTGGATGTTTTCAGCTGCCAGTGTCGCCAAAGGCCAGTTAATAGTGCAGTATGCGTCACACATATCAAGCGAATGCCACCGGCTCAAACTATATATTTTGCTCGATTTCGGAACAACATGGCTGGCATTGGCGCCCAAATGACCTTGGCCCATCAAGGCTCGTCTCGTAGCACCATTGGCGTTTTTTCTCGGCGCTAAGTTCGAAAAACCACTGACGAAACGGAGCAGCATCAGATTTGTTATCTACGATGCGCAGAGAAACACTAAAAATTTTCTGATATCTCTCGCACGCTTTCTTGAGTGCTTTACGTATCCAGAAATTATCGGTTCTTTACATTGTTTTTGTGTTGTGCATGGAAAGGAATAGGACTTGTGTAAACAGCTGCCCAATATTTAGAATTTAAAGAATTCTCCGTCTACCTGGTATCTTGGAATTTTAAATGTTCTTCGATTCATCAACAATGTTTCAAATATATGAATTGGAATTTCAACATTTTAAACGGAATATAATTTTTTCGAAGACTTATTTCAAATACCTTACCTAAAATGTCTCAAGCACAAGCATCTGCAAATACAGATCTCGTTTCCAAAGTTTCTTTTTTCCCTGTCGAAGACAGAACTGGAGAAAACAAAGCTCTTATAGTAACCATAAAGAAAGTGGTGCCAGAGGGAGACGAACTATTCAGGAGAATGGAGTCACCAAAGAGGAGCATGTCCATGGAATCACCCAAAAGGAGCATGTCTATGGACTCAAAAAGGAAAACCAGATCTTCAAGAACCTCCACCGATAAGTCCAAGAACAAGTCAACAATGACAGAAGATAAAGGAGTGTCACTGTCAACACAGACTGCGGTGGAACTTCCTGTTCCCAGTATTTCTGGAGCAGGACTACCATCTCTCGATTCCAGTCCATGCCTGAAACATGCTGCTCAAAATATTTCTTCTAAAGCCTCCCACATTCCCTCGGAGAAAGTGTCTCTGTGCAACAATTGCTCAAAGTCCATGCTCTCATACATATTCCTCGTACAAGACTTTTTGGATAGTTTGGCAAAAGAAATATGCGGGGATACTGATTCTAAAAACTGTGTGCAATGTCTTCGGCAAGAAAATAGGATATCTGTAATTGAAGAAACGGCCCCAAAAGCAGAAAAAAAATCCTCTAAGAGTCGTAGTAAAAGTAGTGAAAACCTTAAATCAGCTAGCTCAAAGCAAGGGGATGATTCTCGAACGAAGAAATCTGCTCCTGCCAAAGATAGCTCTCGTGAAGTTAGGAGGTATGAAGAAACAGCCGAAAAGCTTATACAGAGGTCAATTTCTGAGCATCAGCAAATTCATCAACACTCACCAAGTCATCAACAAGGAAGTTCATTCACTTCTGAAGAGCAGAAAGAGGGTTCACAATCCTATTACCAAGGAGATCAGACAAGCCACAATAGATTAAATGACCACTCTGGTTCAAGTTACCATCAGGATCAAGTCGAATCAGGTAAACAACAAAATCGATCCCAAGATTTTTCTGGTACAGAAAGTCAACGAGATCAATCTGTCTCAGGCCACATAAGTCAACAAGACTTAGTCCAACAGCGAAGCCACCATGGCTTAAGTTATCCTCAAGATAATATCCATCCAGGTAGTTCTGCAGAGCAGATTCCCCCAGTTCAGCAACATGAACAACAGATGGCTTCATATCAAGAAAATCCACAAGCATCAAACTGGTCTTCTCAAGATGATAAATTATTTAGAAAACCGATGGATCGCCAACAACCTAACTTTACAGATTCTGTCTTCCACGAACACAAAGGTGGAGAAGGTTCTAATCAAGATAGTTTCCACAATGCGGAAGGCGTATCATCTCCTTTTAGTGATGGAATGGACAATTTTGTGGCGCCATTATCAAACGTCGACAGGGAAGTGTATGATGCTGCGAGAAATGGCGCAGGGTGGGAAGGCCTCAGCGAATCGCACGAGAGACTTACTGTGTCCTCCAATCGAATAGCATCGGAGGCTTTTGTGACAATGTGCAGGAACAATGCTGAGGCGTTGGGTTGTCTTGCTGTTGGAACTTCTTTGCTTCTGAGTCGTACTTCCAGAACTCTTTGCGTTGTAGTGTCAGATGGAGTCAGCAATGCTTTTAGGTAAGATTTCTGTATATTTCTTTTTATTCCTGTTCCATTTCGAAATTGCATTATCATCATATATTCAAATAATGAAACATTTTAATGTAGGTTTCAGATATCAATTTAAATTTGCTTAAATTACCGAATTGCTGAAATAAAACATTCTCAAAATAAAATTAAAGCAATTTAATGATATCCAACTAAATCGTGTATTTTTAGCTGAAGAAAATGCCTTATATTTTGGATACAATAAATTTTACAATTTAAATCAAAATCAAATAGTTCAATTTTAAATTTAAACCAAAATCAAATAGTTCAATTTTAAATTTAAATCAAAATCAAATAGTTCAATTTAAATTTAAATCAATCAAATTTTGAAAAATTAACAAAACAGATTTTACAATCAAATTTTAAATCAGTTCAAATCTTTTGAGTAGTTAAATGTAACTGAAATTCTGATAAAAGATCAACTTCACAGCATAAATATAATGTATTTTAAAATCATAATATATTGTAAATCATCATATTTATTGTATTTATTTTAAAATTACTGAAATAATCCTTTCTTTCCTTATTTTTCGAGACTCTTTCGTCTTTCTACATTTCATAAAATTAAATTCTGAATTGATGAATTCTCGAATGCTTTAGCAAATTAAAACGAATACATATAATTTATCTTGAATAGATCAGAAATATTATTAGAATAGAACTGAATCCATAAAAGCTTAGTTTCACCTGATTTATAGAATCGTGTTTAATCAATTTCCAGTTTTTCGATCAGTTCTTCTGATATGAATGAGTTGTTTGGTGTAAATTAAAATATTAATCATTTAAATTATTTAGTTTCAATTTTTTTTTTTTTTTTTTTTTTTTGTAAATGCAATCTTCATCCTAATGGATTTCATAGACATAAATTCCTTTAGAGTAAATTTTTAAAATTATTTCACGTTTAAATTATCTCTTAAATTGTATTTAAATTTTGCAAAACACAAAGCCACTGAAGAATAATTCAAGAAATCTTACCACTTTGAAAAATAATGAATGAATTTACTCAAAAGATATTTATGTGTATAAACACTATTGTTTCCTTTCTTACTAACTGTAAATGCAATTATGTTTTGAATGAAATATCATTCATTTCTATTATAGTATAGGATAATTGTCTCAAATAAAAACACATATATTCTCAGTGGACTGTAAAAAAAAAACTCAACTTTTATTCGAAAACTAAATGCACTCTGTCCTGGTTACATTTCTTTCTCCTTCCAGCCAGCTCACGCAGACGATGATGCTTATAATTTCTCTGGTGCCAGTTTGTACTTCGATTTTTTTTTTACATATTAGACACGTGGAGCTAAAGTGTTGCATTTATAAGTAAAATTGAACTCTTGATTGCAATATATGAAACAAATTTTTTATAAGGCAACAATGCTGAAAATAATGCATATTTTTAATTAGCTGTTTTCTCTTGTTGATAATTTCTTTTAGACAGTTTTAGATTTTCTGATATAAGATTGGCTGCTGTCCTGTGATTAGCCAGGTGCTAGACACTTGCAATTTCTGCATGCAAAGAGATAAAAACATGATAAAATATATAAGGCCCACTAGATATTCTTGATCTGAACCGGTCTTTTAAAAAAATAATAAAAATCAGTGATCCATTGCACTATTAATACAAAAAAAAAAAGCATTAATTATTTCAATGTATGTTTATATGATTATTTATTGGCACATATTTAATTCAATGTTTCAGAGCATCCTTAGCAAATGTGTTCCATGTGGTTCAATGTGTGCGCTCCATGGATTCGCTTGGCACCACCAAGCTTGCACTTTTGGAGCAGCCTGAATTGGGAATTTCATTTGAAAAATTGAATGTGTGGAGATTGCTGCAGTTCAACAAGTGTGTCTATCTGAATCCAGATACACTGGTAAGGGAATGATCTATATTATTTGATATTATGAATGTTCACTTCTATAATTTTTTTAAGATTAACAATCTGTTTAAATCTGTGGTCAAAATGGATAAATGAAGATACTATAGATATAACATTGTTAGAGGTCGAAAGAAACGCGTTAATGACATTAGTAATTATATTTTCAAAGTTAGCTTTGTCTTATTTTTGTATATATGAGTAAGATCGTATTAAAATTTGTATTTTAATTCCTTTTGTCAAATATGTCAACATAATATATTGTATATTATACGTACAATAAAAACTTTTACTCAAAATAAGTAATTTAAAAACATGCATTAGCATTTTTATTTTGGTTATAATTATATTATTGATCTCCAATATAGGGACTTGATTTCAATCGAAAACCTCACCCCTTCCCCTAATAAAAATTAAGGGCTTAGCAAAGAAGGGTTGATGACCTTGGTTTAAATGAAAGATATAAAGTTAAAATTTGAGTAATATATGTGCTAAATTTATTGGAAATAGTTTCAAGAATAAACCCTTCTCTGTGAATTCTATTGGCGTTGAATATATGTATATGAATATTTAACATTAACTCATAAATAGTTATACATTAGTTATTAAGAAACTATGGTATTCTCAAAGAACAATCGTATTAATTTATATGACACATGGCACAAATACAAATAAACTCTAAAAATATTCCTTTGAATTACATAATTTATATTTAATAATTGGATTATATTGTTGGTAGCAAAATGAGATAGTGAATTAAAAAAATTTTGAAGTTAAACGTTAATATACAATATAAAAAAATGTAGTTGCTCTGTAATTATAACGTTTTATATTGGACAACTTTCTTCTTATTAAATGAAGGATTTTTAATCGGAATTTAAAGGCAAAATTGCTCTTGTGTAAAGTTAAATCAAATTGATATAAAATTATTAAAATTTAATACATACATATTTTTAATTGAAATGAATATTTCGTAACTATTCTGCTTGTAGTTCGTGAATAAAAACTCGGTATCAAACCCAAAGTATGATTATACAAACAAAATTTTTTTACTTTAGTGCATAAATACATATTTTTCTAATATCTTCAACTACACATTTAAATACAGTTCGGTAACCGTGTTTCCTCCTACACACTGGCAAGATCACCCCCTCTGGCGTTAAGGAGAGATGGTCAGTCGACTCGAAACTCTCATCCGTGAGGAACTACAGCGCAACTTGCGCTCCCGCTGAGAAACGTTTAGCTTATAGTCTGTCATCTCGAGAGGAAATATACTTAGCTCATTAGTTGGTATACAGACTCTCCCCCAGAGAGGAAGTATATTTCACGAACCCTGCGCGTAGCTGAGCATAGGACTTTTGGCTTAAAAGTGGAATCCTTCCACCAATCTATAATTGTTTTTAAGTGCGCTAAATATTGAGACATACAATATTAGTTTGATGTTTTTGTAAATAAAACACAAATAAAGCGCTGAGTTCTCCAACCAATGACCTAAGTATTTCAACCCAACCACACCCAGTTATAATCTTATTGCTCAACGGCATAGTGCAGTTCTGGAATTCCTCAATTAGCTAGATTCTAATGATAATTTTGGACCAAATTATAAACAGGGCTTCTTTTCATGATCCTTGCTTTTTTAATACGAATTATTCTAAAACTTTAAATAAATATTTGCTCTTCAGGTCATCAAGAATTGCGACGAACTGTTCTGCCACAATGAGCTGTCAGCTGTACCCGACATTGGCTGGCCGGATTGCTTCAACAGCGGCGTTTTCGTGTTCGTGCCATCCATCCAGACATTCTGGCAGCTTTTGGATTTTGCCGAAAAACAAGGCAGCTACGACGGTAAAGAAACATGGATTTAATCTACAAAAAATTACATTTTCTATACACTGTTCTACTTTCTATAGTCTACACTTTTTGTAAAAATTTACAATTTTAATATATATGTTGATTATACTGATATTTAAGCTATTACTATAAATATGCCAACGGCTATACAATGCTGAATATACCGGTTCTCGTTCTATCACCGAAGTCAAGCATCATTGGGCGCGGTCAGTACTTGGGTGGGCGACCACCTGGTAACACCGCGTGCCGATGGCATTCACAAATTTGGGACCTGAATGGCCGAGTGTCTAGCGCTCGGTGCCACAGGTTTCGGGTTCGAATCCCAGCGGTGCCATGGATGTTAGTAGTGGTTCGGAATCAACTTTAAGCCGTAGGTCTCGGTCTCCTATGACTGTAAGAGCGTCACGGAGCCAAAGTCAGACTTCTACCTACGAGTGCTCCATCACAACAGAAGCTGCTTCCTTCCCCTTCAATCATGAGTACGTATGGGCTCGTGGGCTTGGCCAGCCAAATGGGATAAGAAACAACAGCAGCAACTATAAATATGCATGCAATTGTTCTGGCTCCGGTTAAGTTTAAACTAAGTTCCAGTTGTATTTCTGTGAGTAGAATGCCTCAGAAATGAGATTTTTTATTATTCCAGCCTCAACCAAATAGCATATAATAGTTGCATGATCTAAATACATAACTGCTATCTAATATTCCACAGTATTATTTGTGATTTGTATATAGTGAATTATGGAAATGTTTAAGGCAGGTGTTTCAAATCCATTTAAAAATGAGACATTTAATGGAATTAGTAATATACATACTGGCCACATTATATTTACAAATTTTCTTATTAAGTTAGAATATAAGAGTACAGATAAAAACAAAACACATTATGCCATTTAGTGAATTCAGTTCAATAATACAATTTATGTAGTATTACTGTTATTTAAACATTTATTTTATTTGGTGTGCATATTTATAAAAGTAAAATTTATTGTTTATACCGGAAACTTAGCGCTTTTCTCATGCTGGTTTTCCAATATCGAGATTCAAAGATTTAAACTTCGACTCGTAGCACAGTATAACCGGGTGGGGTAAAGTTAGGCTTCTGCTTTTGGCTGCCCCCATTTCTTTGTGCCGCAAGGTCAATGACAAAAAGAAGCTCTTTATCGTGATTCGCCACTGATTCATGGACTTGGTCTAGATGTTGCTGTCGACCAAATAGGATAGGAAACAACAGATTATTCAAATGGTCTGTAATAGTTAAAGATGCTATCTTATACCCATAATGGATCTTTTATGACCTATTGATTTTCGTTGTTTTCATCTTTATTTCAAGAAATATTTCCTTGATAAAAGCAGATAGGAATTTGTGGAGGATTTGTGATTAGACAACCAACGAACTGATGTGTAATAAGGGAGGTCTTCGAATTCGGATAAAAATCTTTAAGGAACGAAGTAAATTAGCGATGGTTAAGTGCTCTATCAAATAAATGGACTATCTTTGTAATTAGTCCATTTATTTGAAAGTACTTGGTCCATTTTTTTATAATTTCAGACAAAGAACTTTTTGAATAAGGCAATGAAACGCTCTGATTTTCAATTTATCATGCAATTGCCTTGTCTGTCGTGACACAAATCCTTTAATTTCATCCATCATTAATTTAATACCTTCATTTATTGCAGAAAAAAAGAATCAAATTTTTCTAAAATGGTTTGACAATAAAAATATCTTTACCAGTTGTTATATACTGGGAAGAGGGGTGATTTCAACAATTCTTCGGTGATTCTCGTGCTATCGCAAACACGAGGGGAAAAAACAGCAACTTTTGCAGTATCTTATATCCATGCTTTGATCAATCGCAGTTGAAAAAAAACTGGATTTTAGTAGATATTTGTGAACTGATTTCATCTGCTATTTTAGTAATTCTATCTGCCACCGTATTTCTTGATAGTGAGATGTCTCGAAATGTTGTACTTTTCTGGACAGATGAATTCGGCAGCTTTTATCATACATTCCTTGATTAAAAACCTATCAGTGAATGATTTTGAATGCTTTGCTAATAAACAGCTTATTTAGTAATTAGATCTTGTTACTGATTATTACTTTCCAGGAGTTTTGTAAGCATTCGTTAGTGAATTCTTCGTCGATTTTAATGTTTCTTCTCTTATTTTTGTTTCAAAGCACGAAAAGTGTTCTTCGGGAATTGTGCTATAAAGTCGCTTAATGTTGTATTCCTTTGCTAAACTAATTGTTTTTTTACAAATTAGGCACTTATTCTTGTTGTTAACTTCCACACAAAAATAGTCCAGCTTCCATTGTTTTGTAATAAAAATAAGGGTTTAGTTTTAAATTTTAAAACTTCAAAATATAACAACGTATACGTATATATATATATATATATATATATATATATTTAATTTATTATTTTTTTTGTTATAAAAGAAAAACAACCCACAAATCTTGAACACATCGAACGAGACAAAGAAATTCGCGCAATTGCCTTTTGTTAAAATTCTAAGAAAATAGGGTTACGCACGAGCATCTCGACTATTGTGACCATACCTACTTGCTGTATATGGCCACTGCAAATGAAAGGAAGACCTTAAGACAAATGAGTTCAAGTTTCTGGCGAAGCCCGCAATCGCTAAATACATAGATAATTTTTATTCTTTTTGTTCCATAAATATTTTTGGCTGCAAATTTCTTCAGCATCATAAAAGCATGTCCCCAAAATATTCAGCTGCGAGTGTGCCCAAGAATTATAAATTAACTATGTATGTAACCAGCAATTATTTAAAAACATTTTTAGTTCATTTAACTAAATATAAAAAATTTAAGTTTTATAAATTTATTGTTTGCAACATATAGTTCTGTTTTCATTTCATTGCAGAGCATCGCGGACGCCAGTTTAACACGCGTAGTCTACGTTGAATTCGAATCGCGAACAAACACATGGGTATAGTCTTGCAATAATTTGATTACGTGTGTAGTTTTTCCTTATGACATTTTCTATCTCAAAGTGTTTTTAAATGTTGAGTCAAAATTGCCCAAACAATTATTTGAGCAATTTTGGGGGACATTCATTCGGGGAACAATTTTGACATTCACTTGGGGAAAGTGAATGTAAATGCATCTATTAGAGGTATTCATGATATTATGAATTCAATTTTTTGTAAAAAATAGAAAGATTTATTTACCAAAAAAGATTTAAGGCCTTCTAATTATTTAAATATAAAACCAAGTTCTGCTCAAATCTTTTAAACAAGTTAATTACCCGAAAAGGTGCTTATTAATTTCTCGCCTATGAATTGATTATTTTATAGCATTTTCTTTTCACATAGTTTTATGATTTTTACGCTAATTTAAATAGCAAATGAGCATAAGTACAAAAAAAAAAGAAGAAATTAGGTAAAACCTTTAAATCACCACTTTTTATGAAAAAGATAAAACTAATAATGGGAAATCACAATATTTTTAAATCAAATATACATACACAGTACAGTCACATTAATGTGACTTGTCCAAAAGCCAGAATATACACTCTCGTATATTCCTGGCTTTAAGTGGAGTGGGGAATGTGGAATTCTTATATACACCCACTGCAATGTGCTGCCTTTTGTGATTGATTATTTAACGTTGACATCGAAAGTAGGTGGTGGTCACATTAATGTGACTGGACTGTGTATGTATATATAAAACGGGAAGCACGTGAGTTGCTACGAGTTGTAGTTGAAGGCCAAATGGCTTTTGCTGATAAAAAAAAAAAAAAAAAGGACATGAATCTATTTACTTCATTGTATTAACATTTTTAAGGAAGTTGAAGTCTGGTCCTAGTTCAAGGAATACACGGCAAAGCAAAATGGTCACGAACTAAGAATGCTGTAATGCGTGTGCACTCAAAGCGAACAAAATTATCAAAACATCACTAAAAGTAGTCTGGTTGACAACTTGCAGAAGAGAGAATTGAGAACCTTAAGATAGCGATAAGTTATACAAATGATTGTTGCCAGAAAATGCTAGACTAAATTCAATAGGAGTTAGTGTATCAGTCGAATTTGGTGGTTATAGGTTGGAAATTCAGAAAGAACAAAACGGCATATATTATTACATATATATAATGTATAAAAAAAAAAAAAAAAGGACATTCATTTTTTGTAACTAAAACTTAACACTTTTGTAAACAATCTTTTCTGTCACTCCCATATAACTGTGTATTGTATCATAATTTAATAAAAAAAATGAATGAATGAGTTACACTGATGTATTATTGTATTCTAGGTGGGGATCAAGGTCTTTTGAATTCTTATTTCCATAATTGGTCTGAAGATATCGGCAAGAAACTATCCTTCATTTACAACCTCATGGCCAATGTCAGCTACACTTACACTCCGGCTTATAAACAGTAGGTGTTCATCCTTCAACATCTATTTTTAATGAAATAAAAACTGAAAAAAAGTATACATTTTCAAGATGTTTTGCTTAAAATTTTTATATTAAATTCCTTAGAAAAAAATATATTGAATTTTGAAATTATTTATGTACTCATTACATAAATATTACATTTTAACAAGTGCAAACAAAAGCCATACATTTTATTGGATTGCCTTTTTTTACTGTAAAATATCTATTTTCATCAGGTTTTGCTATGAAACATTCTCATTTTGTTCGTACCTTTTTGTAACTGTGTAAATGTATATGTGAGGGACAGTAATATTGGTAGACATCAAGATCACATCAGAGCTAACACATTTTAGTTCACTGCTTAAATGTGGTTAAAATAGATTGATAAAATATTATTAGATATATATTGGTTAGATTAATAATAATAACTTGGATAATTGATTGGATTGTTAGAGTGGATTAAAATTCAATCTTAAATTAATAGTAGTTTGTGGGAAACTGCGGCTTTTAAAGTTGATATTGTTTTTCATAAATGATTTCCAAATAAATTTATGTAAAAATACATTGGTTATAATTGTAATAAAAAATAATGCATAAAAACCATAGTGAAAAAATGCAGAAAAAGAAAGGATCTGGATCTGGTAATAAATATTTTTTATCTGGAAAATAAACATTTTGCATTTTATTTTTTTTTTTTAATTTAGACAAAGAAACTATTATGTGTATATTGTATATTTAAAATTTGCAAAGTAACATGAATATGACATATTTAACATGAATGTAACATATTTAACATTTAATTGCAAAATAACTATTTGAAATATAGTTATTAAATAACTAACTATGAAAAGGATTTAATTTTTATATAAATATTGTTTATGCAATAACAATTTGTACATCAGTGATTCATTTATAGGACCTTATGAATATACCTGGGTAATTTCATGGAATACTGAAAAAAGTTTTTGTTTAGGTACCAATTCATTACATGATATTAAGTTCATTATTTTGTTTCCAAAAATGTGTTTAGATTTAATGTTACATAGGTTACATACAATTAATACGTAATTTGCAAATTATTTAATAATGTAATGTTAAATTTTTCAAATGTCACTGAATAAGTGTCATCTTAGCAAAATAAAGCCATGTTAAATGAAAATTTTTGTTTTTAATTTGGTAATGATTAAGAATGTGTTCCATTTCAGGTTCGGTCGCAATGTGAAGATTGTCCAGTTCCACGGTTCCTTCAAACCCTGGCACGTGAAGTTCTTCAGCCGAACAGGTCAAATCTCTCCGGCCACTGCTGTCCATCCCACTTACGTCCAGTTCGTGTACATCTGGATTAAGATATTTCGTTTGAGTGCGCTTCAGCAACTTTCTCAGGTACGTAATTTCCTTTTTGGAAAATTTCTCCACCCCTTGAATTCTTTTTCAGTGTAGCGAGCATTAAATCATTGTAGCAGCGTTCATGCACTCTCTGACGGCTTTGTCAGAAGTTATGCGAGAGCGTTTAGCTACACTTATGTTTTTAGGTTTTTGTTTCGAAAGTACGCTGGCGGCGAGTCACTCTGTTCTTATGTTTTGCAGCCCTTGTAAATAAGCTTATTAAATAATATATTCCTAAATTAATGGTATGAGCTCTTGCAAACTTTGTGATGTGTCTCGATCATCATCAACACACCATACCATTAAAATCAAATTTTTCTTATTTAATATCTTCTCACATTGCGTTATTTGTTTTAACTATTAGCACATCACGTGGCGTTATTTTTGTACCTTGACGTTTTTGATAAGCTTGATTTTCTGTCAATAACTTACGACCATCTAAAAAAAAAATACTAGTTTTTCTTTGATGTGGTTGTTATATGGAATAATTTTGAGACTGATGTTATTTACATGTCAATCCTTTTTTTTTTAAATCAATTTTCTCATCTCGGACATATTCTTCCAATTTTAATGATAGCAAGAAAAAATTCCTAAAATAAAATATCCTTTGACTGTTCCATTATTCTCGAATATTCCATAAATTATTATTTCTTGTTAATCATTCGTTAGCTACTGCCATGCAGTGAATGGTTTTATATTAATGTTAAGCTTCATTGTTCTAATATGATCTAGAGCGTTGCTAGAGTAGTACTGGCGTCCGTAGCATATCTTCAAGCTACATGTCCCCCTGGGTACTGCTAAATGAGTAACAGTTATTCAGCCCTTGCTTATGGCACAAAGATAACCTATATTGCCAGCTGCATTAGAAAAAAAGTTTGGCCTTTGAACCAAAATATTTGGAAACCCCTACCTTACCCGGCGTAGGTAATTATCAGAGACTGATAAACATATGTAAAAGCCAGTCAAAAGTATTATGCAATCAGCGAGTGTAAGTTTTGTTTTTTATTTCAGGAAATCCAAAATTATGCTTTGTCTCAGGAAGTGTATTGTGCTGTGGAACTTCTCCGGTTTTTCCCTCTGCCTACGGAATCCGAAGCCGAATTTTTCCTGACGCCCCCTTCCGTCCGCTTGCGATTGGCCGAGAGGAAACTTCAGAAACCCTCCAAGATTTCCGAAGCCGTCCATCGGCGAAAATCTGCCGAATACACGCCATTTGTGGACAAAGGAGATGAAGCAACTGAAGAAACAGTTGGTGTGGCCAAAAAATCTGAAGAAGATACTACAGCTACTCAAGGTGTCTCCAGCACTTCTGATGAAGTATTTGCTGAAGCATCTGGTGCTACAGAACCAAGTGCACCTGCAGCTGAAACACTTGAAGTTCCCAAGGAAACGGTTACTAAAAGTCTTCTTCCTGGAGCCGAAGTGGGCAATTATCAGGGTATGAAAGCATGGGAACAAGGCAGGATGGATTACCAAGGTACAGACAGTTCGGACGGTATCATAAAACGTTTGGAATTTTTAATGTCTCAATCGAAATAGTGAATGTTTTCATTAATGAACACTGATGGCTCAAATTATTTGTGTTTAAGATTTCTTCAATTCAAAAGGACTGGGAAAAAATGAATTATTGGCTTACTTGTGGTTCTTTGGTAGATTTTTAGATAAACTATAAAATAAGCCGTAAATTACATTGAAATATGGTTAAACCATCTAAATTTTTAATGAACTTTTTTAAATACTCCTAATTTCATAAATATAACAAATCAATAATACATTTAAATCACATTTTCTTTGTCAATGTCCAATGAATTCCACACTATTTTATCATAAATGAATTCAAAGAAATATCTTATGCCTGTCGCTGAAAAGAACATTGAAAATAAGTTATTGATATAGGGAAAAAATATGTACTGCTGACAGCAAAAAAACTGCTGCTCCAATTATTTTTCTGGGTCGATATTTTTATTATTATTATTTGTGTACTCATGCAAGATTTATGGAAGATTTAGCCTTTTCTAATTTTTTTGTGATTATATTAGTAAAATTGGAAAAATTTGTCTTAACATCGTTGGAAACATAATCATCAAGTCACAGTTCCAGCAATTTACTTTAATGAATAACTTATTCTTAAAAAATCTTTTGTGAAGTTCAAGTTTAGTTCAGAGTATTATGCATTATTGTTGAAGATTGGAACGTTAAAAAGAAAAAAAGTCTTGAAAAATCGTTGTTTTGGACTAATTTTTTTTATTTACATTTATACTAAAATGTTTTTCAAATATTAAATAATATTAATTATTTTTATGAAAACTATTATAGAGTTTTAATTTAGTTTTGTAATACTTTGTCAAATAAAATTTATATTATTTTGTCTGTTTGTACTTGGTTATTTATTTGTGTTGATTAATATTTTTAATTCAATATATTCTAAAAGCTATAAACCATAGAAACAATATTTCTTTCCAAATATCTAATTGATATATTATATCAAAATGAGAAAACCTGGTTATCAAATATTATTAGTCATATGTAATATGTTAACTGGAGGGGCAAATGAGACATACATTTTAAATAGCCCACCAAATATTTAAACAATACCTTTTCATTTAATTTGGTGTTATAAAAATATATCAAATGCAATATTTTATGTTTCATATTTTTTATGAGTCTTATTAACATTTCTTTCATTAGCATTTCATAAAAAAAAAAAAAAAAAAAAAAAAAAAATGTTGGGTTTGCTCTAGTGTACCTTTGTTGTTAGAAATTTTTAATCACAATGAACATATTAATAAAATTTATATATATAGTTATAAAAAAACTATATAAATTCTTTAAAAAAAAAAAAATGATAAAACAAATATGGTTTTCAATATATGATTTTTTATATTTGAATATTAGTTCTGAAAAAATAGCAATTATAAATTTATGTATAAAAAAATCATTCTGTTGATCCATCTATAAAATATATTCTCGGTTAAAAATAACTCTTTTGGAAGAAATTTTTTTTGTCATATTTCTAAATATATTACAAACAAATCACATTCATAATTACTCGGTTTAAAAAAATATGCGACAACTTTCAAGTTTGTGATTAGCCATCAAATTATAGCAATTATACTCAGTGCATTCAAAAATTTCCAGCAGTGATCACACGCGTTTCCAGTAATAACATAGACGATATACTTATATTTAGAGTTGGGAAAAATTGTTAATTTTCGTTAATGGTGTCGTTCTTAATTTTAACACTCCTTAATTCTTTAATGTGTGATTAAGTTATGTACATAAACGCTATACATTTTACACTACACTATACTGTTTTGTTGATAAAAAAAATGTAATAAAATTGATGAATTATAATTTTAAAAAATGTGTTTATTGTATAATATTACACCTTATATGTATTATGACATCCTCGCAACCTATCATATCCTGAAGCAATTAAAGTAATCTCTTGTAAAAAAAAATGTCACTGTAATATGCATCTATAATTTAATCCTGCAAAATAATAATAAAAAAAAAAACATAAATGAATAGTAACTATCAAGAAATGTTCAATAAGAATGCTTCAGGTTTTAAATATGGTAAATTTATATGGAATTAAAAATAATACATCCGTGAGTGAGTGAGAGAGATAAATTTAACTCAACTCTAGATGGTAAGCTAAATCACATTTTCTTGTCAAAGGGTTGAATAATTTAGACATTAAAATCCATTGGTAATATCAAATTCTTGCAATCTGAAGGGTTGAATCGTTAACTCCATTTAGTGCCAAAGCTTTGAAGCATCGTTAAATAACTACTGAAATCAAGTGTTTAAAAACCTTCCTTATCCAGAGGTGAATTCGACTATGTTAGCGAAGAAAGTAGCCAATTCCTAGCGCCATCTATCGTCGAGTATCAATGCGAGCTATCATCACTGAGTACCACTGCTATAAGTAACTGTTATTTTTCGATTCGTCAACTATAGTTGACAGCTAATTCTCGTCAACATAGTTAAACTAACAGGTACGTTATTATTTGCAAGTGCCTACTTACATTGGATATTAAACTTCAACATAGGCTCCTTCCAATTACAATTCTGGACCGCTCATAGGTCCATGAACACCTCCATTCCAATATCATAGTCTTTTCAATCTCCTCTATAAGCTTCCTGTAAATTAGTGATTTTTGTGGTGGTCAGGATCCAACTTTACAAAACATAGCTACCGAAGTTTTGATGTATTTGATGCTAAGAAGATTTGATGTATTGAGTATGACCAGGAGACAAAACGCCAAGATGTCCGAAATACTAAATCGACAGATGTAAGTTCGAGTTCAAATAAAAAAAAAAAAAACGATGCTGATCATCTTTTTTTTTGACAATAGGGGCATTATTCATCAAGTATTTCTTCGTGAAGGTTCTATTATGACTGCGGCATTCTACAAGGATATTTTGAAACAAATGTGGCATGCGAATCCCGATTTGTTAGATAGGGAAATTGGTGCCCGTTGCTTGATAATCAGGGTCGGATTTTCCTATAGGCTAACTAGACTACAGCCTAGGGCCTCAAGATCAAGAGGGGCCTACATTCAAATTGTTAGCAAATTTAAAATTACACTATTCTAAAACAGTAAACACTGAATCGAAAATAAGGAGAAATTCTACACATATGACTAATAAACAATCATAAAAATGTATTGGTTAAGATCACCGCGTTCGGCTCATTGGGTCTGTTTGTTTACATATACTTGATTGCACCAAAGTATAGTTCATACGTTCAGTTATTTGATAGAAAATATGATAAATTTTATTGCATATTTTATTTTCGTGGGCAAAGATTTTGAATTTTGTTTCTTTGTAAATGTTGTGTGTTATGTTTTATTAGTTATTGTTACTATAACTATATATGGTGCTGAGAATAAATGTCCAAATAAGTGTTCTCGATTTTTTTGTGAGCCACATTTTTTATGAAGATTAGTACCAATCACAACATGTTTCATTTAACATATTGATATATATCACAGTAATGATGTATTTTATTATATCTCATGAATTTACAAACTTAAAAATGGGAGGTGAAAGGGCCTCATAAGTGGAATAGCCTAGGGCCTCTTTTCATCTAAATCCGACCCTGATGATAATGCAACGTCTTCAAGTCCATCCAAGGATATACCCAAGTTGAGACCACCAGTTAAAAAAAGAGTGGGGGGTATACGTAACTTGGCAAGGAAAGGTCAAGCTGTGGAATAAGTGAAAGGTAACTCAAACTGGTGGGCTCAACTTGAGTATTGCAGTATTTTTTTGGTGAGAAGGTAGGTGGTATGCAACTCCACTCTTCGTAATTAACTAATATAATATAATTTAAGACACTAAGAATTAAAATAAATTTTAAGAGGATTTAAAAGAATTTTTAGAATCGTAAATTTGATGGGAAAAAAAAGACCAATTAACGATTTCAAATTTGAACTTTTATTACATAAGACTCCCAACAGATTGCAGCACCCCTCGTAATTATGAGTCTGCCTCCCAGGATTATAGCTTTATTTCTCTAGTCGCTGAAAGGAGAGATTCAGGGCCGGATTTTCCTATAGGCTTCAGCCTAGGGCCTCAAGATCAAAAGGGGCCTACATTAAAATTGTTAGCAAAATTAGAATTACACTATTCTAAAAACAGTAAACACTAAAACGCTGAATCGAAAATAAGGAGAAATTCTAATATATGACTAATAAACAAACATAAAAATCAACGAGTTCGGCTCATTGAGTCTGTTTGTATATACTAGATTGCACCAAAGTATAGTTCATACGTTCACTGATTGCTGTGACAAATATTCACGTGCCTTATGCTACTAAGATCTAGTTTGTTCTTGCATAAATAAAGTGCAGATTGGTGTAGACTGGAACAGACAAAACGAACAAACCTATTGATAACCCGACGTTCGTTTATATTCGTATTACTTCGAAAATTCGTATTACTTCGTTATTAGAAAAGATTCTTATTTTAGGACTGCGTACACGATCATTTGATTCTCGCCTTTTCAGTTCAGTAGATTCAATACTTTAGTGAAGTGTTTATAGACTATTGAAATTTTTTTTTTTGTGACAATATTGATATATATCACGGTAATGATGTATTTTATTATCTGTCATGTAATTTACAAACTTAGGGCCTGAATGGCAGAGTGGCTAGCGCTCTGGCGTCACAGGTTTCGGGTTCGAGTCCGGCGGTGCCATGGATGTGTGTAGTGGTTCGAATCCACTTTAAACCGTAGGTCCCGGTCTAATAGGATCGTAGAGCGTTTCGGGGCATTGTTACACCGCGTCAGTGGCTTATCTTCAAGTTACACGCGCCCCCTGGGCAATGCAAAGTGAGTATGCCTGTGCAGCGCTTGCCTTAAGGCATCCAAGACCAAGCTGTCTAAGTGTTTGCCGGATGCATTAGAACAAAAAAAAATTACAAACTTAAAAATGGGAGGTGAAAGGGCCTCATAAGTGGAATAGCCTAGGGCCTCTTTTCATTTAAATCCGGCCCTGAGAAGATTGAAGAAGTTATTACAGCAGAACTAAGTAATGTTGGAGTGGAGGTGTTCCAGAAGATATTTACGGACCTATACACTGGTTCCAAGCGATCAGTTCTGGGATTTTTAAAAACACAATATATATAGTGATCATCAGGTTACCCTGATGAATGAAGTGGTATATGGGGATGTGAAGCAACAAGGACTATAATCCCCTAATCACTATATATATGAACAGTGAGTTTTTTCCTCATTTTTAATATATCACTCTCCACAACGCTCTACGATCGTGTTAGACCGGGACCTACGGTTTAAAGTGGATTCCGAACCACTACAAACATCCATGGCACCGCCGGGACTCGAACCCGAAACCTGTGGTACCGAGCGCCAGCCACTCGGCCATTCAGGCCCCTCAGGTTACCCTAATCTATGTAAGCCAGTGTATTGTTTAAAAAAAAAATGAGAAAGTACCTATTATTGTGCTGCCATCTGTTGGGGTCTATGTAATAAAAGTTCAAATTTGAAATCGTTAATTAATTTCTTTTTCTTTTCCCCCCCATCAATATTATCAATTACATCAATATTTTGAAATACATTATAATGAACTTTTAAAACATTTAATATGAATACTTATTCAATGTTTTTATAATTATTGAAAAATCATATGCATAAATTATTCATATTTTCATGTATGTATATACTTAATTCTAAAAATAAAGCACAAGTCAATCTTGAGGAAAAAAAATTTATAAAACTTCTGTACATTTAATTACAAAAAATAAATTACATTTTATGTACAAAGTTCACACATTTACATGACTGAAAATGGCATTATGATAAAGTTCAACAGCAAGCTTCTTTTGGCACCCATTTAGTTGGATCACACTTCAATGAAGCAAAAATTGTTTGTGGAATGAAAGGCTGACACAAAAAACTGTTTCAGTTTTAGTAAATGATTAGTTTTCAATAAAAGCAAAGGTGCAAAAACTTTTTAAAAAATTTTGCATAAATTATGAATGTAAAATTTAACATACAAATTTTACTCGCATGACATATAGGAAGAAAAAAATTTATAATTTTGTCACAAAGTATTGAGGGATAACTTTATAACAGATTAGTTTGAAGCTCTTTTGCCAAACATATAAAAAGCATGAAAAAAAAAAACATGCTGAGAAAAGTTACAATAACTGTACACATAAACAAAAGTGTAGAGTAATATTAATGTATACAAATTTTGTATGATACAAAATAACATCTGCTGGCAAGTAGAAAATTTAGGAATTTTAATTTAAAAATTAAAATCAAAAGAAATCAAAGCAGGTCAGAAATTTAAATTTCAGCACATATTTGAAATATGTCTTAAACTAAGAGATGATTTCAATATAAATAGCAGTACACTTTGATTCTATTTCACATTTAAGACACATTCTATGCAAAATGTATTTACGACATTGATACATTATTGAAACTACATGTAGTTATTAGCATATTTTAAGAATTGGACTCACATTGTAAATACTTCAAGAACTTTTTTTAATATTTACAAGATACCTTAGAATAATTAAAAGAAAAAAAAAACATTTATCTCTGTTATAAACACTCTATACACTATAAACTTTCCAAACATGTAAGAATTTAAAACAGCTACTTTTTTAATGTTTTTACTACTTTTTATGAAATATAAGTATGAAAAAAAATTGTTCTTTAAAACAGTAAGGATTTTTTTAAAAATTCATGTATTTAATGCAAATAACAAAAATTCCCTTTGTTGGTTATATATTACAAATTGCAAATTATTTGGGTATTTTGTAATTAAACAAGGAAATAGCTTACTGAAGTAGAATATAAAAGATTGAGTAACCCTATTATGAAAAACATGTCAAAAGTCATTATAGAAAAAAAATTGTGATTGTATACTGTTATGATGGCATTATTTACAGATGAGTTTTCCATTAAAATTATGAAATTATGATGGTAAGGACTTAAAAAGTTATATTCCACATCATAAAAATTATAAAAGCACTTGTAAACACTTCAAAATATACAAAAACAAGAGCTTGAAAAATTATCGAAATTCATGATTCTCATGAATGAGCTGTAAATTAATCTTTTCGGCAAAAATAATCATTTTTTACAAATACATATTTTCTTTAGAACAATTTTCCTCTTTTTAACACTTAATGAAAATTTTGCTTTGATGAATATATTGAAATTAGAAATGGAATACTGTTTTCATTGTATAATTATATTTCAATACGAGAAATACATTCACAGTTGTATACAACTGACTGATTATTTTAATGTTTCACAGCTCCAAAAAATGATTATTTATTTGGTACTACAATTTTATTCTCTGTATTATTTCGCTTTTTTAATAACATTAATTTAATCCCTAATTATAAAATCTATTTTAAGCTTGTTAAAAGCACAATAATTTTTTTTTTATTTCAAGAATAATATTTTACATTTGTCTTTTTTCATAAAAAAAAATGAGAGTTAATTTTTCTTTCACATTAAAATAACTTCAATGATTTGATTAATGTAGAAAGTTGATGAAATTAACACTACATTTTAAATTTATTTTCTCAAGTTTCTTATTTTATTAATTTTTCAAGCTCTCATAAAAATATTAAAAAATTTAAGAAGCTCCAAAAGGCTCAAAATTTAAATGCTGAAGAATTTTACAAAAATCTGCCAAATTTTTCTGAGAAAAATGCTACAGTTTTCTTATAACACAAATTTTAGTCCAAAAGCTGTTATTATAATTTACAATAAGACAGTTCTTTAATATGGTTATGGACTATTGAAAACATTTTTCTATCTGATGTTTTCTACAGAACTAAATGGGGCAACTTTATCAGCCAGTTAACTTACTCCACTTTGAATCAACAGTTATGTACAGGACTTAGAAGAGAAGAAGTTGGAGTTGTTTCTGAAATAAATAAGTAAATGCAGTTTGTTCACAATTTTAAGGCAAACATTAAGTAAATTTCAAGCTTTTATAAGCAATGTAATGAATGTTAGATTATTTTTAAAATTAAAAAAATATTTCTTTAATGTTTACCATCAAATACACATCAATCTAATACCCTGTTCTATAACAAAGTAATATAGAAATATTTATTTATATTTAGTTACATTTTGGGATGGGGTGGAGATTGTTGTTTGTAAAACTGTTACAAAACAATTCTCTTCCACTGCCCAGTGAATAGCCAAACCAATTTACTTGTTGTTTACATTCACAATAAAACATGAAGCAGTACAATTCAATTTCAGAAAAAATAAACTTCCAGTGAAATGGCAAAAATGCTGCTCCTTCAGTTTTTGGTAAATAATTGATAATTAACCATCTAATAAATTGCAGTTAAAATAATAAATTAAAAAAAAAAATAACTTTATGTTAAAAATAAAAATAAAATTCATAAAAAATTGCAAGAATCAAGTTTATTGTAAGATCATCAGATGGTATTGTTTATTGATCACATGTTTTTTAAATACATATATATATATAATAGCACAATAACACTTGTTTTGCTCTCCCTGAATTCCCAATCTATAAATAATAAATTTGGTTGCTACATTAACCTGTATTAAACTTAGTTTCATATTCTCTAGTAACAGCCACTTCCTGATGTTTGATTCTGACTGATAGTAAGAGCTCAATACAGTATTTGAAAGATTGGCCAAGCATCTTGGACAAATTGGGGCAGGATATAGTTTCTAAACTAGCTGTTTTGGACCAGATCGGATTGGTGTGCTTGCAGTGGATTCCTTCCCATGTGGGCATCTACGGAAATGAAATTGCTGATCTGCTCGCTAGGGAAGGCTGCGAACTTCCCAAAGCTTCTTCTTCCAATCTGTTAGCTTCAGAGGTTCATTCTATGATTTTAGCCAGAGTGAATACCGCTTGGAGGTCGCCACCAATTCATGCATGGTATGCCGCTAAATATCCTGGTATGTCCTTGCAGTGCTCCTGTCCTAGACCTGCTCAAACGGCTTTAGCTAGACTAAGGACTGGCCCCACTAAGGGTTTGACCTTCAATGGAGACGAGAAGACATATACCCTTTGTCATTGTTCGGCCATCGCGTCTCCCCTCATCTCATCGATTGTATTGGTGCCTCTGTGAGGCAACTGTTGAATGAGGGAGGACAGTTTATGAACTATTGATGCAGCATGATCTACTGGACTTGGTTTAAGATTCTAAATCAAGTGGATAAGCAACAACAACAACAGCCACTTCTATAATTTATAGCTAACTTATGACTACTCAACAATGCAAGATATTAACAACTTGATTTTTAGTGACATGTTTATAAGCTTTTTGTTAAAAAATGACTGCAGATGCTTAGAAACTTCCACAATTAGTGCATAAATGATTTTCATTGCCATTTTTCCTTGAACTGGGCATGAACTTTTTAAATTCTGTTCAAATGTTAATAAAACAAAGTAAATAGATTCATGTCTTTTCTTTCTGAATAACCATTTGGCTTTTGACTACAACTCATAGCAGCAAATAAGTGCATTTAGCGTTGCAGACATCACACATATATATAGGATACAAATTTTCTAAATGTACTTTGAATATCAATTGAGTTAAAATTTCAATATCATTCAAGTATTAAAAAATTTCTTATCAGAAACTTAGAATCCCATGCCCAGAAAATTTAAAAATACGAATAATATAAAAAAAAATTTTATACTAAAAGATCCAAAATTATCCTAAATCTGAAGACTTTTTAAAAATTTTGCATGTTACTGAGACATTTTAGAGTTTCTGGGGGAAATTAGTGTTAAATAGCTATTTAGCTAATTTGAATACAGTAAATTAACAGAAATGAATTTTGAATCTGTAACCTTCTTCTTTTTATTTAGTCATACATTTTCAAAACATTAACAAAATATTAAATGATGGGTAATTTGTATCAGTCAATAAGTAAATCGTAGAATTAGGGTAGTAAATGAAAGTAATCCATACGAAAAAAGTATAGAAATCAATTACATTTCTTGGGGATGATTTTTAGATTGATGGGTAACAGTTATAAACTATAAAAAGGACACTGTATTGAATGGACATATTATAATATAATATTTTCATAATTAATTCATTTGATTAACATATTTTGTAAATTAAAATACTTCCTAATAATTCCTAAATCCCTTTGATAACATCTTATTTCAAAAGCATAAAAATAATTACCTAATTTGGACGGTTGCGTAGCCGAAGGCCTAAAAAGATGAAAACCTGCATTCTGAGCTGCCTTGGCCACGACATTGGCAAAATCAGAATCAGTGTACACTGACCCTTCAGAGGAACTGGCCACACTAGAACGTGACTGGACGTACTGTTCTGTCAGTAACACTCGGGCCCAGGAAGGAGCTACACCTGCATAAAAGTACAAATTTTTAATTAAAAACATTCAATCACTCATTATACTTATTTACAATCAATTTCTTATATTTAACACTTTCATATTTAGGCTAATGAAATAAAAGCAATATAATTTTTATATAAACAATGTGCATATAGTTTAATTTCTCGGATCGTTTTTGGGTAATGGTAAACATCTGGTTTAACAGCAGAAAAGTACAAATTGATTACTTGTTAGAGCTGCTCGTCAAATATATTCATAGCAAAGATGTTTTTAAATAAAGTATAATAGTTAGTATGAAATTTTCTAATTTTTCTTTTTAATATTGAGGAATATAAAATTTTATTATAATTAAAATTCCTCATAAATGATATGGCATTTTTTTTTGTTTTTAATCTGTTAAACTTGGCTGCTTGCACATTTTTTTCAGGATCAGTGGTAAGAATTATAGAAATATTACAAATATAGAAATATTTATTATTAAAAATTTAATTGCAATAAAACTAATCAAATATACTAATGAAATTTCTTTTAAAAGCATTAATTATGGCTGTAGATAACAGTTACAGTGATATAAAACATATGACTACATATGCTTTTTATTGCATATGAACATAAAATATGAGAGAATAATAGATTTGTCAAGTTGGATAAGCAAGAAAATTTATTCAATTTAAAACATCTTGTAAGTAAAATTAAAAATTATTAATTGAAAGTATATTATGAAATATAATTAATATATTTCAACAAATAATTATAATAATTAAATAAAATGTTAAATAATATTTTAGATCATATATAGCAAGAAAAAAAAATAGAAATTTATGCTGACCAGAGCATACTCTCCATCGCCTTTGAATACTAGAAACAGGTGAATGATCATCCTGTTTCATTAATTGCATCACATTGTCATACTCACCCTATCTTGAGCTTCAGGTTCAGGGTGGAGTTGATGATAAAATTACACCTATGAAAATAAAATAACTACTGAAAAGATTTTATCAGAAAAACTTAATTAAATTGACTTAATTATGGGACTTTTAAAAATTGTAGTTTCTTTACATAAATACAATTTTATTTACCACAAAGCAATATACAGTAGAACCTCTTTAAGTCAAAAACCTCCACAACTCGAAAAATTTTTTGTTCCCTTCCTTTCAAGCCCCAAAAACTCCATTACTCCAAATTTCAAACCCTCTATAAGTCGTAAAATAATTAGTCAATCCCCGCAAGCCATTTTGGTACATATTTTCCTCCGTAATTTAAAAAAAAAAAAAAAAGGACTGTATCTCGAACATTAGCAATGTTTGATTTTGTAATCTTTACAACTCAATCATTTGAAACAAATTACCTCTATAGCTCAAGAAAAATAAGTTACCGATTTTAAGGATTTTATGACAATGCACGTTTCTTCTTAGAAAACAATCTATGAGTATATAGTAAATAGAATAACCAATTCTATGAAATAGGAACTCGGAAGAAAAAGAATTTTTCTACTCTTTATAGTTTAGATAATGCTATAGATAGAGAACGATCGAATTATCTAAAGCAAAAAAAAAAAATAATAATAATAATAATAAATAATAATAATAATAACTGACTTTTTAATACATAATATTTTTAATTTTAAGGTTGTTTCGGAATTATTTTGATTTTTATTGTAGTACATAATATAATTTTTTTAAGTTGCAAATAAACATGTTTATTACCTCTGTAAACTTGAATTTTTATTTATTTTACCTCTTTAACTCAAAAAGCAGCCTGGTGCTGCCATGGCTAGCGCTCTTGGCCTTTTTGGTAATCCCAGGCTTCAGGTTCGAATCCCCGGCGGTGGCATGGATGTGTGTGAGTGGTTCGGAATCAACGTTAAACTGCAGGTCTCGGTCTGTTTAGCCCGAAGTGTGCATAAGATGACCGTAGAGCGACAAACCAAACCACCCCTAACTCAAAATAAGTTAGAAAGAATCTAAACCTCTACAAGTCGAATATTTCCTTACAAAATCCACGCAGCGTCGAAACTTCATAACTCGAATTATTTGGCGTCTCCTTGAAGTTCGCTGGCGCTCGGTAGCACAGGTTTTAGGTTCGAGTCCCGGCGGTGCTATGGATGTTTGTAGTGGTTCGGATTCCACTTTTAAACTGTAGATCCCGGTCTGTTTAGCCTAACGTGTGCACAAGATGACCATAGAGCGACAAACCAAACAAAACAAAACCTTGAAGTTCGACTTACAGAGGTTCTACTGTAAATATAAAATTGTGAGCAGTATAAACATATTCACTGCATATGCCGTTCACTCAGATTAAGTTTATTGGCCATTATAAAGGAAGCCTTTCTATGCTGATATTTATGAAAGTTTTTTAATTATTATTATTATTTTTTTTTGAGTCTGGACTTGACTCCGTGTCACTGAAGGAGGAGGGCAGTGCTTTTTGAGAGGACTTTTAGGGGGAACTACTGTTGCCCCGCATTTGGGGAAAAACCCCGGAAAATCTCACCA
>BPLR01006722.1:0-17611 GCA_021605095.1 Caerostris extrusa
TGAGAGACTACGGTGATCCGGGAATTCATTCAGATCATCAGGTACGTTTCAAGACAGAAATCTCTAATAAATTCATCATGTAAAATAGTTTCAGTCAATTATTCCGCTTATATAAATAACTGCTTTAAAAATATGCTCGTAAAAACTTGCAAAATTATGTTTAAAGATTAATATTTCAACAAGTGAAAATTACGCATTCGTTTTTCAATAGATGGCTGTTTGCAACTCGCTGATCGATATTGACAACCCGCATTTCATATATTCGAAACTTTAAATAAGTTTTTATGCACTACCACCCTTTCTTAAACAGAAAGTTATTTAAATTGCGCAATTTGCGAGCACTTCCAATTCTTCTTGTATGGGTTCTGATTAAAGGTGCCTATCAAAATGGGCAACCCATGTTTTATTAAACAAACTGTTACCTGCGTACTTATGTTACTGTTCGTATTTTTGTACCCATTACGGAAACTAAACGATTAGTGGGACATACACACTTCGAAACAAGTTTTTCGTTTGTAGCCATGACAACGAAATACTGGTTGTCATTATCGACCACCGATTTGCAAACAGCGCCATTTACTGAAAAAAAAAAAAGTAATTTTTCCCATTCTTGACAGGCCAATCAATAAAATACAATTTTTATGCATTACTTCCACATTTTAAAGCTGTTATTTATATAAGCGGAATATTTGGCTGAAACTATTTTTACACGATGAATTTATTAGAGATTTCTGTCTTGAAACGTACCTGATGGTCTGGGTACCCTGTTATGGTAACGTCCTGTGTCGCTAGTACCACTGTAGCATTAATGCTGCCAGCGTCCAGATCATGGCATGCAACAGACTGATATGTAAATATGTTCAAACCCAGACTTTCAAACTACGCAACTTATAAAAAAATTCCACTTTGTTGGAATGATAATCTATAAAAAAAAAAATTATTGTACCACTATTTTGAAAGAAATTATTAATATAAATATACAAAATTTAGGAAGAATTTTAGCACAAACGTTGTTTCATACCGTCAGTGGCGAAGTGTGTCGATAGCTGGGAAAAAATTTCTTTTTCGAAGCTACATTAAAAAAAAATAGGGCCTGAATGGCCGAGTGGCTAGCGCTCGGTACCACAGGTTTCGTGTTCGAGTCCCAGCGATTGCCATGGATGTGCAGTGGTTCGGAATCCGCTGTCCGTAGGTCGGTCCTAATAGGATCGTAGAGCGTTGCAGGGCATTGTTACTCAACGTCTGTGGCTTATCTACAAGTTACACGCGCCCCCTGGGTAATGCAAAGTGAGTAACGACTGTGCAGCTCTTTGCCAAGGCATCAAGACGTCCATGTCTGTTTGCCAGCTGCATTTGGAAAAAAAAATTAAATCTAAAATTATATGCTTCCATTTTTAGAAAAAATACAAAATGTCATGTCAAAAACCAAATATGTCATGCATAAAAATGAACAATAATAACATATAAGTAGATAATGGATAAATGTCATATGTTTGTAAACATTATTTAACTAATTTTTATTGTTGAGAATTCTATTATTTCTGGATATAACATAGTGGTACAGATTTTCATATAAAAAAAAAAAAAAGAATGCGCTTATGAATTCAGTTCAGTAAGAAAATGGGAAATAAAGATCTTTTATCCTTTTAAAGGTCAGATTACAGATAATTTGTTTACATTTTTATTAAATCTCTAAGTATTTTTAAATTTAAATATTGAACAGCATACTAATAGATAAAAAAGGGACAAATAAACAAATTAATTGTATAGAAAAATTCAAAATATTTTAGAAATAAAAAAAATATATATGCATGGTGTTGAATAATTCAAAAATGTAAAATAAAAATTGTGAAATATATTTGGCATAGTTATAGTAGAATTTAATTGTATTTATTCACAAACAAATTATTTATCTATTTTATCAATTAAAAACAGTAGATGGCGCTACAATACATAAAAATCATTTTAAAGAATTTTCGCTCAATGACAAATGTCAATGATTTAACCAACAGATCATATCGCCGGTATGAGGGAAATATCACATTTTTGGTGGAGATATGCAAAAATCGTTGTTTTCGCAGCAAACTGTGGCAAGAAATGCATTTTTGTGTTGATTATCACCCCTACATTCTGTTACTGTAGGAGGGGGAGGTGGCAAAGATATATTCATATTATATTCTCTCTTAAATATTTCGTTGCACAAAAAAGGTAATGCTAATTTTATTTTTACAAATATTTGATATTTTAATAATCTCCTTTTTACCTATTCGGAATAAAAACTTTTAAATAAAATTTATATGCTTCTCACTACCACTCTTTTTATGAAAAATTATTTAAATTACGTATTTTGAAAATTTTCGTAGTAATGTCATCTTACTTTGGTGTAATAAGGGTGCCTTTCAAATGGAGTAACCCATATTTTCTAAAGCAGATTGTTACCGCGGTTTGGTTTTTTCAAACCTCGTAACGGAAAGCAAACAATTAGTGGCCTGATCAGTGCAATGCTGCCAGATCTGAAGATCAACTGAGCAGCGAAATTGTTGTCATGAGCCAGTAGATTTTAGTTATGTAGTTACAAGCATAAATGAATTATCTTGCAACAATGCACATTTACAAAGTTTATGGACTCTGGTATCTCGACGAGACGTCTGCGTGCCCAGTACTCATGTTTGCCCTCATTTACGCAACGTTTCGCTGAATAAATATTCAAGAAACAAAAATTTGTTTACACATGAATATATTTGAACATAACACACTTATGAAGTAAAGCAATTTTCAGAATTAATGTATCAAATATGTGCACGCTGAAAGCGAAATACATTGTTTATTTGATACAGTAATAGTTTAATAAAGAAACAGATACAATTGTAAGGACGCAAATCAGGGTGACTAAACGAACTATTCCATTCAGGATAAATCGTCAATCAAAAGTAAATGATAAAGATAAATAATGAGAATTCATTAAAAAGGATACTATGAAATAATTTTCTGTCAGTCATTGAAGGCTGTGTTTCTTCATACGCGGCCTTACGTTGGGGACAATTAATTTGTATCATGGATATTTAGGATGACATCACTTCAATAAGGAGATCAACAATTTTATTTTAAACACCGGTTCACGGTTACGATACACAGGCGCAAAACATGCATAGGACAAGACATTATATAGAAAAAAATATGTTTCTGAAATATTACGACTGCGCGTCAGTGCATTAACTAGTTTAAATGTTATTATGGTCGTCTTTGGTGCTCTAGGTGGCGCTAGTAGATTCACCAGAATTTATTCGATTCAGAATAAATTCGCAATTAAAAGTAAATTGATCGACAAAATAAAGATATTCATACATTAGAATTTGTTAAAAATGATACTTATTTTCTATCGGGCATTGAAGGCTGTGTTTCTTCGCACGCAGTCTCACGTTGGGGGACAATTCATTTCTATCATAAACTTTTCTAATATTTAAGGAGACATCCATGAGTCTAAACATTTTTATTTTAAATACGGGTTCACGAGCATTCATGGTGTCAATACACATGTTCAAAATAAGCATAGGACAGACATTTATAAAGACAAAATATATTTCAGAAACTTTTCGACTGCGTTGCTGTGCATTATTTAGTATAAATTTTCATTTCCTATTCCATAGGTGGCGCTAGCAGTCCACCAGAAAGAAAGGTGGCAAACAATCCAGTTAGAAAATTTCAGTTTCAGAAAGGCTTCCTTTTATTTTTATTGATTTTTATTTTATAATATATTTGCTTAATAAATATGCAGTCGATTTGGGAGATATAATGAATATATAGTAATATCGAAGAAGGATTCATTGTAGAGTCACACTGATTTTAAAGGGTAGATCGCTGCACAGCCACAATGACGTAAACTGTCAATTATGAATATTAAAAAATGGACAAAGTAAGAAAAATATATTAAAGAAATATATATTTTTACAAATTCCTTCCAAGTAGAGTTTTAACTAATATTTAAATATATATTCTAAATGTTTTTCATAACATGAAATTAAAACTAGACTTCTATTATTGTTGTGAAAAAAAAAAATTTAAAAAAAACAACATTTTGTACAGAAACAATAGAATTCTTGTTTTTATTTTAAATAATTGAAAAATTCAAACAGGAAGTATTTCAATGAAAAATAATGTTTTCAATGCATATACATTTTTCAAATGTTTAAAATTTCTACGTTCTGTAATAAAGAAAAAATTATTATAAGGTTCAAAAAGCAACAATACTTTAAAAAAACTATCGATTACATTAGTTCTTTACGAAAAAAAAAAAAAAAAGAAATCTTTTAAATACCATTCGCTATTTTAATTTATAATAATATTTATTTTACTTCAAGAAAAATTCTGTTCTTAAAATTAATATTGTAGGATTGCTTATATTTTTCATTTGTTTTTAAATTTTAAATATGTATGGATTAAATGCAAAAGTTACTATTTTAAGATTATTTGCAACAAGCTCTCCATTTCAGTTTCTCAAGGAAAATTTAAATAAGGTCAATCATATTATATGGACCAGGAAAGTCCTGATTTGGTAGTACTATATTTTGAAGATGTTTTTATGTAAAAGAAGATTGTTTACAACTGAAACAATACGAGATGCATGATATATACCAGATCAAATTATCGCTGCTGTTGCCACAGTAACGCGACGCTAAACATCATCTATTGTGGTTGCTACGCAACAAAAGATTTTTCAGTTCTCAAAACTTTTCATTCACTCTGAAAAGAAGTCATGGTAAGTGTTATCTGACGGTGAATGCCTAAGGGGATTCTTGATTGCTGCAAGTTTTGCTAATCTCTTTTCTTTAATATTGTTTTGAATTAGACAATACCTGCGTCGGAGACACACTTGAAAACAAGTTTTCGTTTGTAGCCATGACAACGAAATAGGGTTGTCAATATTGATCACCGAGTTGCAAAAAGCGCCATCTATTGAAAAACGTAATATTTCACTTTCTTGAAGGTCAATCAATAAATACAATTCTTATGCGTTACTAGCACATTTTTAAAGCTGTTATTTATATCAGCGGAATATTTGGCAGAAACTATTTTCCACGATTTATTTATTAGAAATTGCTGTCTTCAAAGATGAATAATGATCTGGGTACCCTGTTGAAAAAGTCCTGTGTTGCTAGTACCGCTGTGGTGTTAATGCTACTAGCGTTCAGATCATTACGTACGATCATGACATGACATGATTTAAATGTAAATATCTTAAAAACCAGGATTCAAATAACGTCACTTATTAAAAAGAAAAATTCCACTTTCTGGCAACTGGCAACTGGCGTACCGATTACAGAGTACCAACAGGGGGAAATACCCCACAACCTCCTCATCTTAATTATTAAATAAGTTTGGAATTATAATGGCTGCTTAATTAATGTTAGTAAAAATTAAAGATAAATGTTTCTAAAAATTCCAATTATGGTACTCAAAAAAAAAAAAAAAAAAAAAATACTATTTATAAAAAAAAAGTAAGATAAAAAAAAAAAAAAATTTAAAAGTTAAGTTTTAAATTCAGTACAATTAGGACCAGTTGTCGATGCCGTAAACTATTTCAAAAACGTAAACAAACAAACCAACCCTTTGTTTACTGATCACTGATTGGGAAATCATGCTGAACAGTGAGAGCCAATAGGAGCATCTGAAAGGTAAAATGGTTAAACAAAGTCCCCACAAAAAAGACCCATCACAGAACCTGTGATTCTTTTTTTGATTTTATAATTTTTATTTGGTTTTCAATTTTATAATTTTTGTTTGGTTTTCGATTTTATAATTTTTATTTTTATTTTTATAATTTTTATGTCTAATCCTTTTATTTTCCTTACAAAAAAAAGGGGTAAAAAAGCGAACGATAAATAAAAATAAAAACCTAACTTAATTACTAGTCGGAAAGTCATGAATGAAGTTAAAGCACAACGTAGCAATAAAAAGGGAATAGAAAAGGAACAGAGTTCTGATCTGAACCCTCAACCTCGCGGTCAAAGATTCGAATCTTTACCTCTGCGCCAGTTCGTCAAAATTAAAGGAATAACAATTAGTTTTTAAGCCAAAGTAATCGTCAGATACGCATTGAGATGGTTTCTCAATGAGCAAAGCTCACCCCATTACCTGAACTCGCTTGCGCTTGTTCAGAGTAACAGCCAAAAAGGTGTTTCTTAAGTTTAGGAAAACACTCATAGGAGACGTCGTAGACTGCGCGTGGTCTTTTTGTGAGCTTTTCACCCCAGGGTGATAGTTTGGCAGTCGACGGATTAACTCATTGCTAATCTGAGGACATTTTCAAGAAAATTCTTTGAAATTTTGATTATGTAATTAGGAATAGGTTCGACGTCTAGATCTCTATGGATGATCTTACGACGAACGAACCATGTGCGTCAGCAATCATAGCCAGGTGTTTATTTTGGAAAACCTGGAGTCTCTTTATATTTGTGAGTGAGGTAGAGGCCCAGATAGGACTACCATAAACCAGGATAGGTCTAATGATAGACTTGTAGAGCAGAAGCTTGTGTTTGATCGCAAGCCTACTGTTTCGAGAAATTAGGCAGTGGAGTTTAATACTCGCACCAGTTGCTTTAGCAACTGTATTCTTAATATGGGAATTGAATGATAATTTTGGGTCTAGAAACAACCCCAGGTATCTATATTCAGTTACCCAGGGGGACGGGCTGGCCAAAGAGAGTGATACTCTCTAATGGAGAAAACGCGATCTTCCGAGTAAATAGCAAACAGGCAGATTTCGTGGCATTAACTTTTATTTTCCAGGTGGTTAACCATTTTTTCTAATTTATAAATAGAATATTGAAGGTCTTTAACAGCAAGCTGAGGTGATTTGTTCTGTGTGGCTATCGCCGTATCATCAGCATAACAAAACAGAGAGGTTTCATCATCATCATCATTTAAGTTCACGGAGTGCCTTGGTCATTTTCGACCTTTATTCCAGAGTGGCACACTGTAAAGTCCATTGGAGAGAGAAACATTAATAATATAGAGAATAAAAGGAATAAGTGATAATGGTCTGCCCAGATTACATAAAAATTTACAAGTGCAAAGTTAAAGAGAAAATAAAAAATGCAAAATTAAAAATTAAGACGAAAAAAAGAGATTGAAAAAATACTACGAAAACTACTTAGTATAATATATACAAACAACAATTAATATACGAAAACTACTAAGTATAATATATACAAACAATTAATATACAATGCATGACACAAAAATATACAAAAAGAATAGAACAGATGAAAACTACTACAAAGTAGAGTAATTGATGCTAGAAATGATGACAAGGATCTAGGTCTGGAGCAAATTATGCAGAGACGCCCGTGGGCGCTTAGCGTTTTCCGGTAATGTGAAATCGTATCTTGGAAGATTACGAATTTCATCATTCGAATAGAGTTTAGATTTGCGTAAAAATTAGTCGCAAGCTTCAGCATAAAATTTTGAATAGTAGGGAGGGCTAAACAACGACGGATGTCATCATTTCTAAAGTACCATGGAGAACTAGTGATCATTCTAAGGATCTTATTTTCAAAACGTTTAATTAAATTAATCTGGTACCTTGCAGCAGTACCCCAAACCGGGCAAGCATAAGTTATTACGGGCCGCAAATAGTACATATAAATAATTAGTTTATTTTCTAAGGAAAGAGGTGAGTTTTTTATTAATATATGGATACAGCATGCGAATGCAGTTGTTAGCTTTTCTTTTAATGTTACTAAAAATGAGTATTATAGGTTAGTTTATTATCAAGATAAACTCCCAGATATTTAGCATTAGTAGACCAGTTGATTAATTGGTTAAAAGATAAATGTTAGGAGGCGCAAGTCTTCTCCTCGTGAAGAGCACAGCTTCTGTTTTATCTACGTTGATTTTTATTCATCTAGTAAGCCAAGCTTCAAGATGAGTGAAGTAGGTCATGAAATATAGTTGAATGTCTGTAAGTGTTTTACCAGAGGTGATGACTGCTGTATCATCAGCGTAGATTCCAAGCGAAATACTATGTGTCTGTGGAATGTCATTTATGTACAAATTGAAAAGAGTTGGACCAATTAATGATCCTTGTGGAACTCCCGCTCCAATTTTCTTGTCAGCAGAGAGAGCGTTGTTAACTTTAAGAAAAAGTGAAAGTTCTGTCGCATAGGTAAGACTTGATGAGCAGTGTTAAGTATACCGGAAACTTGTAGGCAATGAGTTTATGAATTAAGCCATCGATCCAGACTCTATCAAATGCTTTGGCTACATCTAGGAAAACAATTCCCGTTAGAACCTTTTTTAGTTAGACCTTCAGAGATCATTTCCGTAATGCGAAGGAGTTGATGCGTCGTGCTAAGCTGAGAAGTGAAATCAAATTGCTGTGGAATCATAATAGAGTGTTTAGAGAGATGTTTTTAATTTTATGCAGAATTACGAATTCCGTTAACTTACTTAAAGTAGAAAGAAGAGAGATAGGGCGATAATTACTGGGGTTAGAAGGATCCTTTCCAGGTTTAAGAATAGGTAGAACAATGGCTTTCCTCCAGGAAAGGGGAAAATAAGAAAGTTTAATAATGGCAGTGATTAAATTAGCAATACGTAAAATAATATTATGCGGCAGGTTTTTGAGCATTTTATTAGTAACATTATCCGCACCAGGCGCTTTATTAATTTTAAGTTTACAAATATATTCATAAAGTAAAGACGGATTAATTTTAACAAGTTTATTCGGATTGCATGTAGAATTTAAAAAGAGTTACAGAATTTTTAACGGTGTCGTTAGTAAGCGGGTTAGAAAGATTATTTACTTGGAACTGATCCTGAAAGCTGCCCGCGAGCAAATTTGCTTTGTCTAAATCATTTAATATCGGCGCAGAATTCGCGTCCTTTAGATCGGAAACTTTAATTTTAGCCCCTTTTAACTGCTTAACCGCACGCCAGATGGAGCCATCTGCTGGATGTAGAGCCTGCAAACGATTGGTCCAGTTGCTTTGCGTGAATTCATGTAAAGATTTACGAAGCTCGGTTTGTGATCTGTTATAGTGAGTTTTTGAGATAGGATCGCGATGTCTTTGCCAAATCTTTCTATTGCGATTTCTGTCAGCAATGAGCGTTTTGATGTGTGCAGGAAGGAAGTGAATGTTATTGTTGTGAACTGGCTTAGAGGAGTTAGCATATGCGTTGTGTATAATGTTAGTAATTCGACTAACTTCCGCGTCAATCATGAGAGAGGAATCAAGGTCTAGGTTATCATTAGAAGGGTTAGAGAGAATGCTATTAAATTTTGACCAATTAGTAGAAACATTACGAGTTAGTTCAAGAGTTTCATAAGTTAGGGAGAAATTTAACATAACCGGATTGTGATCAGAGGAAAGCTCAATTAAGGATTCAATAGAGAAAGGAACATGAAAATTATTTAGAAGGGTTAGATCAATGGTAGATGAGGAAAGGTTGGTGACCCGAGTGGGAGTGGGCGGCGCAAATATTTCTAGGCCAGTCACAGAGAGGTTTGAGCGTCTCTCGGAATATCATTTATATAAATGTTGAAAAGGGCGGGCGCTAGGAGCGACCCTTGAGGAACTCCCCCTTCTATTGGTCTGGTAGAGGAAGTAACTCCACCTACTCTGACTAGGAAATCTCGGGCTTGTAGGTAAGAGCAAAGAATCTTAACAATTTGGGGTGGAAAATCAAGTCGCATGAGCTTGAATAATAAGCCATTATGCCAAATTTTATCAAAGGCCTTGGCTACATCCAAAATAATATTCCCGTAGATTTGCGTTCGTTAAAGCCGTCATGAATCAGCTCTGTCAACCTAAGTAATTGGTGACAGGTTCCTAATTGCCTTCTGAAACCAAATTGTTCAGGAATGATTAAGTCGTGGAGATCGCAATGCTGATTCAGGCGTTTAAGTAACGCAGATTCGAATATTTTGCTCAAGCTACTAAGTAGTGAGATAGGACGGTAATTATGAGGGTAAGCCAAATTAGCATTTGACTTAGGAATGGGGCATACTACGGCAGTCTTCCAGCAAGCTGGGAAATGACAGATCCTAAGTAAAAGTTAAAAAAGAATGGTAATACACAGAATAAATTGAATTCGCGTTAAATGCAATTTAAAATTATTTATAAAGGACTTTCTGCAATAGAGTGAAAAAAAAAAAAGTAGGAATTGACATTAAAAAAAAAAAAAAAAAAAATGTTTTTTACATTACTTGTTAAGAACTTCAAGTTACTTCAGTTATTTCAAATTAGGTTTACAGTTATATATATTTTATAGTCGGTTTTTAGGACATTCATTATTGTGTGAAGAACTTTTTAGTGGTTTATTTCACAAATTGTTTTAGGGCTTAAAAAAAACAATTTTTTTTTTTCAAATATACCCCATATATGCAATCCACTGAGAAATACTACAGTGCGTGGACACGTCATTTTAATGGTTTAGTTTTTTACTTTTATATTATTCTTAGCGTGGGGTATGATAGCCGGGTGGCTAGTGCTCTCAGTAACACAGGTTTAAGGTTCGAATCTTGGCGGTGCTATGGATGTTTGTAATGATTCGAATCCGCTTTACACTGTAGGTGCCGGCCTAAAATGATCGTAGAGAGTTGCGGGGTATTGTTACTCCGTGTCCGCAGCTTATCGTTAAGCTGCACGAACCTCCTAGTAAGGCTAAGTGAGTTAAGCGCTTACCTTAAAACATCCAAGACAACTGTCTAAGCGTTTGCCAGCTGCATTAGAACAATATATATATATATATATATATATATATATATATATATATATATATATATATATATATATATATATTATTCTTCGCATGCGTTACATTTAAATGGGGGAATAGAAATATTTAAAGTCTTCGCGTACCCAGTTTAAATAAAAGTAACACAAATTAATGACATTTTAATCTTAAATCGTACCTTTAAACAACATATTATTTATTAGAAAATGAGAAATTGCAACAGTCCAAACAATGATCAAAATCGATAAATTTCTTTAAAAAATGCAGTAAAAAATTAAATTGATTCTGTAAAACAAATAATTGAAACCGAATATTACAATTTGTAATAATATCAAGTTTTATTTTTATATCAATTTTAATTTTGTTTCATTTTTCTAAATGTCTCTGCGACATGCGCAATCAATCATATGGATATTAAAGTATTGATAAAGACACGCAATTTACCAGATCTTTTTCATTTCATTTGCGACAAGTATGGGCCAAAATAAAAAAATGTATTAATATTTATATTAGAGTAGCCAACCCAAATAATCTTGAGGATCACTTTGGAAATGCATCATAACTCTGCGGGCCGCATATAAAATTATGTATCCCCATTTTAGATTTAATCCCACTATAGACAATATTGGAGTGAGAAACTGAAACGTAATAAGTTATTATTTTTTGTTTACTATAATTGCATAGATAATATAATAATAATGATACTAAAGCCCATTGTAAAAAAAATATATAAAACTAAAAATGAAATATAAAAAATATATAAATATAAAAAAAAAAAAATTAAAAAATGATATCATTAAGAAAAAAATTTTTGCGATATTTGTTTCTCCACTCTTTCCCTTAGCTTTTGTAAATCGTGGGTATTTGCACATCGGGGTATCAATTGGGGTATTTACACATCGTAATTGGTGTTGCAGGTTAGCGTCCGTTATGTTTGAGCGTGTTTTGTGTTTTGTCAATTTCATTTTAAAAAAAAAAAAAAAAAAAAAACGATTCGCAGGTGCAAGTCAACCAAAAGCGCTAACGACTTCAATTAATAGTCTGATTTGCTCTACTATCAACTATCAACTGTGCATATCCAGGGATAGTCACTGATGTCACTTAAAGTGAAGCATAGAACCTGTTATATTAGATGTTCCAAGATGCGCTCTTCATGAGTTCGCAGAATATTATTTAATTATTTTGAGAACTCATAACGGTAAACTCATAAATAAAACAAGCAATATCTGTCATATATTCGCAAGAATATTATTTTAAAATAAATAAAATAAAAAAAATATTCTCATAATTTTAACAGTTAATTTTTGAATATATGGATGCACATATAATGTATTTTTTAATACATTGGTTTTCCCTACGTTGGCAATTATAATATAAATGTATTTTGTAAAAGTGTGATAAAAGTGGGCCGGAAAGATATTCAAGGAGGGCCGCGGGACGGCCTATCCTAATTTATAGTACACTGGTGTGCAAAACTTAAGCAACAATGTAAAAATTTAGCAGATAGCCATGAAATTGCAGAAAAGGAGGTCTGGAGATCAGTACAATTAACACGTTAGTCAGTAGAAACGTCATGCGAATGCAAATATCAGGAACGAAACGTCGGAGGCGACGTGAGCGTACGCAAAACGCGTGATGTCGGCGCGCGCAGCTCAACAATAGAATAAAAGGAAGGACGGAGATGCAATTCAACATATTCGCTGCAAGTGCCGGTTAGTCAGTTCGTGAAATATGGCTAGAAGAAATCACCTGGAATACTTCACACGTGGAAGATTGATCGGAAAGCTGGAGGAGGGGCGTACTGTCACCAGTGTAGCTGTAAAGTTCGGAATCAACAAAAGTGTCGTTTCGCGCTCTTGGAAAGCGTTCCAAATCACAGCTGTTAGAAAGGTTGATGGTGGCCGCCCGAGGAAGACAACTGCAGGGGATGACCGATATATCGTCCTGCAGGCGAAAAAGAGGCCGACAGTAGTCAGCAAGCGCCTTTGCTCAGCAACTCTGTACAGCAACGGGGCGACAAGTGTCGCGGTTTACTGTGGCCAGACGCCTTCACAAAGTGGGTCTATTCTCCCGCCGTCCTGAACGCTGCCTCCCGTTGAAAGTTGGCCACCGACGCCACCGTTTACAGTGGTGCAGAGAGCACAAAAACTGGACAACTGATCAATGGAGTCGTGTCCTCTTTACGGATGAGAGTCGGATCTGCACTAGAAACGATTCTCGACCCGTTTTGATTTGAGAGAGGTCGGGACCCGGTTTTATCCCAGTAACCTCATGGAAAGACACCGTTATGGTGGTGCTGGAGTTCTTGTCTGGGGAGGCATTTTGCTGAACGGGGTGAACTAAGCTCCACGTTTTCGACAGAGGGTCTGTAACCGGGGATCACTATTGTGAGGAGATACTCCTTCCCCATGTGCGTCTGTTCCGAGGTGCCATTTGCCCAGACTTCATTTTTATGGATGACAATGCACGGCCACATCGGACTCTTGTTGTTGAGGATCTACTGGAAAGTGACGATATCCCTCGAATGGATTGGCCAGCGCACTCCCCAGATTTAAATCCCATCGAACATGTGTGGGATGCTTTGGGAGAACGAATATCAGTACGGTTATATCCTCCGGAGAACACCCAACAACTCAAACAGATGCTGATTGAGGAATGGGCACTCCTACCGCAAGAAATGTTGCACCAGCTGGTTCTGAGTTTGCGGAGACGGTGCGGAGCAACCATTGCAGTGAGGGAGGGGCATATTCCATATTAAGGAACATCTGCTGTGGTTCTTCCTCTTGGATAGACAATCATAAATCACGATACTATGCGTTCAAAAAAGCTTATTTTGTTTGATTCCATACCGTATGCATTCTATTCCTTTTTCAGCACAGATGCATTCGTCATCCTTTACGTACATAATACACTCCCTAATTTCTGAATATCATGTCTCTCAGATGATTTCTCGTGGAGTTATGGCAAAAAACCCATCTGTTGCTTAAGTTTTGCACACCAGTGTATGAAGCCGTAACTTAAGCTTGGGAAAGAAGGAAAATAATCGATGAAGTGATCAACAAATCTTCATAAAAAGGGTTTGATACTGGGAAAAAGTAAAGAATTTTTAGTTATGGCTTTTTCATTTCTTTTTTCAAACATCTTTGTGTAAAAATAATTGTTGAAAATAAAAAAATTTCTTATAAGCTATACCTAAGAAATGGTTACATTAATAGCTTCACGAAATCTGAAATTGAGTGCTCCAAAAATTGTTGTTGGATTTAAATACTTTATATTATTATTAAAATAATAATTATATTAAAATAATAGCGGTTTGGAGGCCAGGATTATGGAATCCTAGTACCCATAATTATAGTATAGGATTTAAGAATAGGAAATCTGTATACATATATATAAATATAGATATTTGTTGCAGGAATTGTTTTCTTTTCTTTTTTTTTTTCATTTGTCCACCAATGCAATTTCGGAATCTTTTAAAAGATCACTTTAAAAACAATCTTCATTTTTATAATATAAAAAAAAAACCTCGATAACCGTTCACACTTGTATTTGGTGCCCCATCAATTTTTAAGATCCGGAAGCATTATTTCTGGAGCAAGGTTGAAAATAGCATTTTAGATCCATAGCTCATTTATCTATCAAAACTTAACAGCCTGCCCTTTTCATATGAATTTTCCGTATTTTCTACGAGACTTTTGGTGGCTTTCCTATTGGTGAGCGTGAAGCACCAAAAAAGAAAAATGACGAAAGAAATTAGCAAGTTAAATAAGGAAAGTTTTAAGCTTATATCTGAATTTTATCGACCTTACGGGAATTAAGCTTCATCCTCTCCCATTGCCCTTTAGATAATACTATTGCAATAGCGTAAAGCTTGAAAGCTTTTAGCAAAAAGGACTCGATCTGAACTAATATTCAATCACACGTGCGATTGAAGAAACCGACTACTGAAATTAGTTGATACCGTTGGAGACAAAAGAAGAAAAAAAAAAAAAACGAGAGAAAAATTTTCAATGCCACAGCTATCAATATGCGGGTGTTTCGAGCTAATTTATCTCTTCCAGATTATTTTTGGTTTACTACATATAGGCAGTTATAAGTTTTTTAATTAAGATTTAATTATTAGTCGGTTTATTCGTTGCATTGTTCAGTTTTTTATTATTGTGTTTAAGAGAGAGTGCAAATAGTTAAGATGGCAATTAGTACACTCAAACAACATTAGTACATAAACAATTACATGTATCATATTCACAACTAGAAAGAATATTCGAGATTAAACTGCTCCTGTTTACATCTTGGCATAACCTTATACATGTAATAAAATCTAAAACAAAAGAGATTTAAAAAAGGGCAAACTCAAATCCGACATGTATGAGAAGTGTGGATGCGTCGTCGTCGTCCTTGTGTTTACGGAGTTCCTTGGTCTATGATGACCTATTACTCCAGGATTATAGATTAAAGTTCATGGTATGGAAAAAGCATTGATGATTATAAACAGTAATGAGTGATAAAGGTATTGCCCAATAGTGAAATAAATACAAGTTAAGAATAAAAAATGAAAAGAAACAAGATAAAAAACCAGTTACAGAAAAAAATATATACATAAAAACAATTAGGAGTATACTACGGAGTAGAGTAAATGCTGCTAGAAATGATGACTAAAGGGACAGGTCGGATTCGAACCCGCTGCCTTACGGCAACAAGGACTCTACTCTGAACGCTGAGCCAGTTCGTCTAGGTCAATTGCAAATTGTGCAGTGTCGCCCGAGGGCGTTTAGCATTTCCCGGCAATGTGAAATCGTATCTAGGAAGATTACGAATTTCATCATTGGGAATAAAATCAAGATTTGCGTAAAAATTTTTCGCAAGTTTTTGCATAAAATTTTGAATAGCAGGAGGGATAAGCTGTGGCGAATGTCATCATTTCTAAAGTACCAAGGAGAGTTTGTTATCATACGAAGTAATTTATTTTCAATTCTATTAATAAAATTAATGTGGTACCTTGCAGCAGAACCCCAAACTGGGCTAGCATAAGTTATAACAGGACGCAAATAGTACATGTAAATGAGTAATTTATTTTCTAAAGAAAGAGGTGAGTTTTTGTTAATAAAAGGGTACAACATGCGAATACAAATATTAACTTTCTTTTTATATGATTCATATGATTAATGTAGGTTAGTTTATTGTCGAGATATACTCCCAATACTTTGCATTAGTAGACCATTTGATTAGTTGGTTAAAGAGGTAAATGTTAGGGGGAGTAATTCTTCTCCTTGTGAAAAGTACAGCTTCAGTTTTATCGACATTTATTTTAATGCGCCATCTGGTGAGCCAAGCTTCGAGGTGATTAAAGTAATTCATGAAATTAGATTGAATGTTACCAAGTGTTTTTGCTGAGGTGATGACCGCAGTATCATCTGCATAAATACCTAGGAGATCTTACTGATCTGCGGAATGTCATTGCTATACAGGTTGAATAAGATTGGGCCAATCAAGGACCCTGAGGAACTCCTGCTCTGATTTTTCTGTCAGTAGAGATTGCATTGTTTACTTTGACAGAGAAAGTTCTGTTGTGTAGATAAGAATTAATGAGTAAAATTAAGTACGTAGGAAAATTATAGGCAACAAGTTTATGTATTAATCCATCGATCCAGACTCTGTCAAAAGCTTTAGCTACATCTAGGAAGACAATCCCCGTTAAAATTTTATTACTGAGACCTACAGAGATCATTTCCGTAATGCGTAGAAGTTGATGAGTGGTGCTAAGTTGGGGGGTGAAACCAAACTGTTGCGGGTCATTATAGCATATTTATTAATGTGCTTTTTAATTTTCTGAAGAATTACAAATTCAGTAAGTTTGCTGAGGATGGACAGGAGAGAGATGGGTCGATAACTATTTGGATTAGATGGATCCTTTCCTGGCTTAATGATGGGAAGAACAATTGCTTTTCTCCAGGAAAGGGGGAAGTAAGTTAGTTTAATAATTGCATTGATAAGGTTAGCTATACGAATAATAATATTATGCGGAAGATTTTTTAAGCATTTTATTAGTTATGTTATCTGCGCCAGGTGCTTTATTAATTTTAAGATTATTGATATATATAAAATAGGATTTAACATTAATGATTTTATTAGGATGACCTTTAGAATTTAAGAGGTGGATGGAGTTATTAACCGTTTCATTAGTAGAGGAGTTAGAAAAATTATTAACTTGGAACTGATCCTGAAAGCTGTCCGCGAGCAAATTTGCTTTGTCTAAATCGTTTAAGACCGGAGTGGAATTTTCATCCTTAAGATTAGCAACCTTAATTTTTTGCCCCTTTAATTGTTTAATCGCGCGCCAGATGGAGCCATCAGCTGGATCTAGAGTCTGTAAGCGATTGGTCCAGCTGTTTGCGTAAATTCTGTATTGACTTGCGAAGCTTGGCTTGTGATCTATTGTATTGGTTTTTGAGGAAGGATCGCGGTGCCTTTGCCAGATTTTTGGATTTTATTTCTATCTGCGAAGAGTTTTTTAATATGTGGAGGAAAAAGATATTATTATTTCTAGCAGGCTTAGAGGAGTTAGTATAAGCATTATGGATGAGGTTTGTTATGCGATTAAGTTCCGCGTCTATTAAGAGGGAAGAATCTAAATCAAGATTATCATTAGAGGGGTTTGAAAGTATACTATTAAATTTTGACCAGTTGGTAGATACATTACGGGTTAGTTCTAGAGTTTCATAGGTTAAGAAAAAAGTTTAAGATAACAGGATTATGATCAGAGGAGAGCTCAATTAAAGTTTCAATCGAGAATGGAACATGAGAGTTGTTCGGGGTTAAGTCTATGGTAGAAGAAGAAAGGTTGGTGACCCTAGTGGGAGTGGGCGGTGCAAAA